>JAPVLO010002075.1:0-113885 GCA_027257055.1 Cephalopachus bancanus
TTAGTGTTAATGCTTGTCAGTTGTGCATAAAACTCCACAAAGGAAGAGGGGTAACAAGGTGTGTCTGTCCTCTTTTCTATCATGAAATAGAATTTAATTTTTCACATTTCCCTTGACCCAGTGGGGCTTTGTTCAGTCAGTTAAGTGGCTTAAAATTTTATTTTTTCTTTCCCTATGAAAAATAAGCCTGTAAAAAGAGGGAGTTAGAGGAAAAGTCAAGTGTGAATTCATTACAGGGTAGACAGAAGGATTATTACTGGTCTTGTCCTTGTCCTGTATCTATGAAGACAATTGACATTGTAATTGACATTGTCAGTGTGAGATTCATCTACTTACTGAAATCCTGACCTTAGTAAAATTCTTGCATTTCCCTGAGGGGCCAACCTCAATTTTCTTACACAGTCTTTCCTATAGCATATAAGACCTGGATCTGGGAGGTAACTACCAGAATCCACCGTCTCTTCTCACTGCCTCCCCACACATGGTTTCTGATGGCAAGCTCATAGTAAAAGTTTCCTTCTGAGAAATTGGGTTTGCCAGCCTCTTTATTTCACCTCTCAGCTTCTTCAGTCTTTGGGACTAGGTTTGTATAAACATGCTCACCGCAGAACATTCTGGTATTTTCCTTTAAAGGAAGAAACACAAGGCAGCAGATATTGTTGGTGCATTGGTCAGATCCCCTTCCTTAAGATGCTCAGTCACATCACATAGATGATTTTTCTGCAAGTTTTGCCTTCAACTAAAGCAGAGTCACCTGGACAAGGTAATTCCTACTAACCTACTTCTTAGACAGCTGCTGACTCAGAGATCTAAGGGCAGCTATGTGTGGCCACCTCTATGCTGTAGCATGCTCCAGAGCCTCCCTGGAATCAGGATGAAGCAGGCCCCAAGCCAAATCTTGCCTCCCCTAGTTTCCTAGAGCTACCCTTCTTGGGTCTCCTCTCATATCCCACTAAGTGCATCTGTTGAATCCCATGTCACATTTTCGACTTTAGAGAACATAACCCAGCAATTGGCAGTGGCAGTGTCCTAGGAAGCCAACACTAAAGACAAGTTCTGGATTGGACAACTCCCCACAGAATGGCAGTTACACCTCATCTCAGTTGGTAGGTGAAGGATGGACAGGTTCCTGAGCATATGTCAGGTCTGAGCTAGCTGATGTTTCAGCTGCAATGACCAGACTGAGCAGCAGAAGATGCACAGCAGGTACATTGCTTCTGGGTTTGAACATTGTGAGGAAAATGATAGCAGTAGGAGGGTGGAATTGGTTGGCTGCTAAGAAGTGCAATGGATGCATTGACGAGACAAAAGGACAGATCCAGATATATCACTCAGCAATGGAAATTAAAGCGTGGAATTTGGAAGAGACTTTCTTCCCCTGCAGCCAAAAGTCAGATAAAGCTGAGGACAAGACTCAAGACTTAATGACAAAAAGCCAAACATCTAGAAGCTAGGAGAGTAGTGCACCCTCATCCCATCATAAGAAGGCAATGGGGACCTCCCTGACCTGGCCCTTTTGTATGTCCATTTGGCTGGTTATGATTTGCATCCTTTTGCTCTACTATAATGTCATCATAACTATAGTACTTCTCTGAGTTCTGTGAGCCAAAATAGCAAAATAAATACAATGAGAGTGTCGTGGGAACCCTTGAAGATAAGTTACCGAATTATCTTACCAGATGTGTTTGTGGCCTGAAAACTCTAAACTTGAGACTTGTATTCAATGTGCATTTAGTTAATCTTGTGGCAGAATTTGCCTATAACCCATGGAGTCTGGGCTAACTCCAGGTCATCTTTCCTAGTTAGCATCAGAATTGACTTGAATTGCAATATAGCAGTGGAGTCAGTGACCCAAAAGTTCAGAGGTGAGCATTTTGGAATGAGCTCTTTGTATAACCCTCCAGCCTCCAACTATGATCTTCAGGAGGACTGATGACTCCCACAGTGATGAAAGGGATAAGATCAACATTGAGAAGCAAGTGTTAGCCATTCTTCATAAGTCACAGATCAAAAGAGAGAACACTGTTATGGTCCTGGAGTCCATAGTACCACTGTGATGAGAGGGTCTGGGAATGCGGCAGGAAATGGCACTATGCCATGAAGCCAGGTGGGTATAATGAATAGGTATAATAATGTATCAGAGTGCATCAACCAGGAACTGACTTGAAGAGATCTCAGCATTATCTCAGAGAGCACAGTGTCCTTAGAGACGAGATAAGGATGACCAACCAGTGCATCATTTAATAGACATAGTCAAGAGGAGCAGGAGGCTTATATCTGCTGCCCCAATGGAAAGGGGCAGGTATTCTTTGCCCACTGAAGAACAGAGATAGTCCTCACAGCAGGTGCTTAAATGATCAAGGCTCTGGGTCCCTATGAGGAGAGTCCCTGCAAGGCCACGGCAAGTGCTCCGCATTGGGGTTCCCCAGTTCATTTTGGAAGACACCTATAGTCATTGGCTTGGGTGAATGGACACTGAAGACAGGTGGATCCACGGTCTTGAACATGGAGCCCTACTCACATACTGAAAACACTTCTATGACCTCCTGTTGGAGTCATGACTTAGAAAGATGGTCAGGAAATCAGTGGATTTCTTATCCACATCTGCTTTGGACTCAACCCACTGGGCCATAGACACCCCTCACCCTTCATGGTGATATTTGCACATTTACATGATTGTGAGGATGCATAGATAAGACAGTTGGGAGATTTCTTGGCCTGTGAACTAAGAACTGTCATACTAGGAAATATCTATCTCCTCTCCTCCAGAATAACAAGAGGAATCAAAACCAATACCACATCCCTGGGCAATGGCACGAGCGCGCATGTGTGTGTGTGTATGTGTGTGTGTGCGTGTGTGTGTGTGTGTGAGAGAGAGAGAGAGAGAGAGAGATGAGGGCTCCTCTCAAGACTTCAGGATCTAGAAAGATTGTTCCCTTTTATCCCCACTAAATTCACCAATCTGACATCTCCAAAATTTAAATGGATAATGGTAGATGCAATAAAATTACTGCAAACGTCATCAATTGTACCCCCACTATAGCTGCTGTGACAGATGTTTTAACTTTACTCCTGCAGATGTACAGATGTTAACACAGGTTCAGGGACATGGTAATCAGTGTCCATTTGCAAAATGCCTTTATTTCAAAACTCATCAGGAAGTTGAATCAGCAAAAATTTGCACTAACAAGAGGGTAACTAGAATATTCATTCACCCCAGATATTTCTCTCACTAGCTCTCTCTCTCCTATTGATGACATTGTGACCACAAGACCTGTGAAACAAAAAATGACTCTGAATACCTAAGTAGCACAGTGTGCTCCAAAGGGTATAAGTGACCAAACAATGACAATGACATCCAATGATAAAAATGAGAGCTCAACTCTAGTCATCAGAAATCTAGAACAAAATGTGAAAGGTTGACAATCTCAGAGACTATCCACATGTCCATTCAAGGATCTGCTAAATTTATGATATTTTTAGTAATCAAATAATATGAGGCAGGCTAAACATATCTTTTCTAAAAGGGACACAATATTCCACCTCTTACCTCCTTCTGTCCCATGGTAGGAGGGTGAAAGTTGCTTGAGGAACATCTGTCAGAAATTGACAAGGGAGTGCAGTGCAGAACTCTTGGGTTCTGAAGCAAGGCCTAGCCCTCTCAGCAATGGAAGAAGAGGTTCTGACAAGCTTCTAGGCCTTGGGAGAGACAAATTGTCTGAACACGGGGCAGAAAGAGACCAAGTAGCCAGAACTTCTCATTATGATCTGGCTTCTATCAGACCCACCAAATACCAAGACCAGGTGAGAAGAAGAGTGTTCATTACATAATGGTAGGGGTCCATCCAGAATGACACAGGGATGGGTGGCCCAGACTGTCACTGTACCTAGCATTCTGTTCTGATACATGTCTTGCAGGTCTCCCTGTGAATTCATTGGATGGGCTCTACAATCAGGCAACAAAGAACAAAAAGAGTCTACACATTCCAAATTGATCCCAGCCCTCAATCCCTTCAACATCTGCCATCCCTGACACCCTGCCCTGGGGTTACTGAGTGGCCTGTACTCACTCAAGAGTTCAGTGGCTTCACAAACACATATGCTGTGGAGATCTGGCTAACTTGTTGACTGACCTGACATAAGTCTTGGAGTATAAGGTTAAATTTATGCTTTTCAGCAGGATTCCTAAAGGCTTCCATAAATTCAGACCCCAGACCATGCTTTAAAAGTAGGTTGTGCTCTTCTTAACCTGGTTGGTGAAGGACACCCAAAAACTGATCACTCACCCTGGAAACCCCGTGCTATCCTGATTTCACCACGTTTTCCCAAACCACAGTCCCAGAGTTTTTTCCAGGCTGATGGTTTTGCACCCAGATTCTTTTCTGGCTTGAGTTCTCAAATACCTTCAGCTCAGGTTACATTCACACTACTCTGTCATTCTCTAATCTCTCCTGGTTCTCCAACTTTCTTGTCCTCACTGGATTCTGTTTTTCCTATCCCTGTGTTTTTCTGCTCTGTCCTCATTGTACAAAATTTCTCATGATCCCCCCTGCTCTAGGAGCATTAATGTTTGTCTTCAGAAATCTTATCCTCCTCTCATGTCTACATGTGCCCTCAAGCCCATGCAAGTAGGAAGAATGTTACCCTAAACTTTGCCCACAAGTGCCAGTTGCTCTTCCCAGAGCAGGAAGGTTGACCCCCCTCCCCACTCAGTCATCAGTCTCATCCTGAGCCCTTTACAACTAAAACTCTCCTCCATGACCCTACTAAATTCTTGAAACCTTAAATCACACTGACCACCCCAAATTCCTACTCAAGTTTGACAGATTTTCATGCCCAGTTGGCTTTACTAGACTCCATTAACCAGGCCACACCTCACTGCTCACCTCTAACTTCAACAGTGAACCTGGCAGGCAGATATCTAAAGGATCTAGACCAGACCCAAAATGAGTAGGTATCCAAGCAAGACCACTCTGATGGAAAGTTCTATTTCTCAATTTGTCTTGTGTGTAGATTGTCCATAGGAGATACACAGACTTTTTTCTTTTTTTGAGTTGGAGTCTCACTCTGTTGCCCAGACTGGAGTGCAGTGGCCGCTCCTGGCCACCTCAGCCTCGACCTGCTGGGCTCCGGCGATCCTTCCGCCTCAGCCTTCCAAGTAGCCGGAATTACAGGCATGCGTTACCACACCTGGCTGATTTTTTGATTTATTGTAGAGATGAGGTCTTGCTGCCCAGGTGGGTCTCGAACCCGCAGGCTCAGGCAATCCACTCACCTCAGCCTCCCAAAGGCGCGGGATTACAGGCTGAGCCACTGAGCCTGGCTCATACACAGACTTTTGAGGATAACAAAGAAAGCCAAGAGGTGAGAACGCAAATGGTGTTGGGAGCCGGACAAGGAGGCCCACTGAGCGTTAGGGATCAGGAAGGGCTGTGGACCCCAAGATCGCTAGGATGTATTCGGGAGCCATAGACCCCATTTTCCTCCTCCTTTTAACATGCAGCGCAAGTACCTAAAGGAACTCTGCTGATCTAAGCTGAAGGCTCTGTGACTGTGACAGGCATGGCTCACTCTAGAAACCCATTGTTCCTGTTTCCCATAAAACTGTAGTTTCGACTTAGGTATTAGATATAATTCAAATTCAGGTCACATTTGGGAGCCTTATACATGATACAAGTTTCTTTATAAGATTTAAAAGTATATTTGTAGAATTAGTATATACATTTAGAGAACTGTTTTCAGCTTTCCAATGGTATAGATGACTATCTAGAGTTATCAGAAATGGCCCAGCACGAACTTTGGACTGGGCCACATTCCTAAGGGCCCAGCATCTACTTTGGGCTGGGCTGCATTCTTTTAAACCGGTTCTTTAGTTACAATTAGTGTAAGTTTTTTCTACTTATAATAGAAATTGAATTTATTTTTTTCATGGAAAGTATTATAAATAGGTCATGCTAACGTCAGGGAATCATGTTAGTTCAAGCATGATCATACATGATACTTTGAGGTTTTATAAGAATTTTATGAAATTTAGAAATTTCATTGTCCCCACTTTCTACTAATTGCAGTTTTGGCTTTAGTACAATTACAGTTTGTATTTGGGTTTATTTTAGAAGCTTTATTCCTGATGATCAGCCTTATATATCAGGATTAGGAATTAGAAATTTTATAGAAATTAAGATAGATATATAGGATTTTAGAATAGCCATTTTGTTAAGAGATCATAATTAATTGTTCCTGGAAACGGCCCAGCGTGATCTTTGGACTGGGCCACATTCTTTAGGAACTGGTCTGACCTATAATTAAGAGTTTTTTATAGTACAGGTAAAGTTAGCACAAAATAGAAAGGCAATAGGATTTAAGTCAGTCATTAGGTGTTGGGTATGCATAAGTTTTAGAAGTTATTGATTATTAGAATTTTACGATGTTAGAATTGTTGTATTGCCTTTGAGGAACATAAACCAAGCATGAGGAACATAAACCAAGCATAAGGAACAGTGAGATAATTTTGGGATTGTCCTTCCTCATGCTTGGGAAAATACCTGGTGGGTGGGGGGGATGCGCCTCATCAACTTGGCCTTGTGTTCACGTGAAAGTCTTGTGATTTAACATGCGAAAATTTGAGATAAAAGACTCACAGTTGGTTCCATTAAACGGCTTCTGCTCATTTCACTGAACAGTTGTCCACTTTCTTTCTTTCTCTTTATATCTATCCCTCCATCTTTCTTTCAATATGTATCCCTACTACAGAATCAGCTTCTACACTAGACAGAGTCCAGTCTCTTTCTTTCTCCTTATTTCTCCAGAATATTCGCCGACGCTGCCCCATGTTGGGCGCCATTTATGGGGGGCCAGCCCCCCAAAAGAGATTTAGAGGGTCCCTGTTGGGCACTGGACTGGTAAACATTGGCCTTCCCTCTTGAAGCCACTATGCCCAGTTTCTAGTCAGGATCCCAACCCACCCTACATTCTCCACACTTTCCCCCCGACTGGTGTCCAGAAACCCTCCTCTGCTCAAACTCTCTTCCTCTCTTGACAGACTTCTGCCTTCAGCCCCACTTCTGCTTGGGTGGTATAAGGAAACCCCTCACTCTCTCCTCATTCTTATGACTTCCTGTCTCCTTGGGATTCTAACTTTCCTCTGTTTCTGGTGGGGGTGCCCCATATCGGCCCCTTCATCTGGTACCCCCTGACCTAACTCTTACTCTTGGGATACTGAGTCCCAGTACATTTGTGTCTAGACATTCATCAGCATCATTCCCAAAACAGACATGCATAAGCACACACACACACAAACACAAACACACACACACAAACACACACACACACACACACACACACCGGAATAGCTGCCCCTACCTCTGTCACACTGGAATTAGCTGAAAGCCCAAGGTTTTGAACTCCCAGGCTCTAAGTGTGCCTGCAAAGGCTCTCCCTGAAGACATCTCCTTCTGATTTGGGTCTGGGGTTCCTCCCTTCCCCTAATGCACTGGTTTTCCAACAGGCTGTGCTTTGGGGCCCTGACAATTTCCCATCTTCCTCTGCCCAAAACCCCATCCTTGCTTGTGCTCACTGTCCATCCCTAGTTTCCCACATCCCAAAGATTCTTATGGCAAATAAAGCAAGTCAATCTTGGATGCTAATCCACCATTTTGACTTCTGATTAAGCCCAGTTCTAGTGACGTCTCTAAGAATTCGAATTTTAGTTATTTGGGGTACATCCTGCTCTTAGACAAATTCTTGCCTTTCCTTGAGGAGGTGACTTCAACTGTCCTACATAGTCTTCCTGGAAGTATAGTAGCCCTGGGTCTTGGAGGTAACGACTTCAGGATCTACCATGTGTTCTCACCCTTACCCTTCTGTTTGTCTCTATTAAATGTTTCTGAAAAACTGAATTTTTCAGTCTCTTTCCTTGGCCTCTCAGTTTCCTTGGTCTTTGGGGTAGGCTTGCATAGACCTGCTCACCTCGGAACATGTGGCAAGATAGCCAAGAGTTGAGAGGTTGAGAAATAGTAGAAGGAGATGCAGCATCCAAGGGGGACATCTAGCGTCAGCAGCCACTTCTATGTGGGGTTGCATAGCTGACTATTTAGATGCCTGTGGACTACCACGTGAGTATGAAGACACCTCCAAAATTGTTGGTGAGGTTAGAGTGATTCTTAAGTGACCTTCATCTGTCATTCTGTGGTTATGAAGGGTGGGGAGCAGCAGTTGTGAGGTGGCCACTTCTGCAAGCTGCAGTCTGGTGGCAGGAGCTCAGCTTCCAGCAAAAGCAAAACGGAAGAATAGTTGGGACGTAATGGCTCATGACTGTAATCCGAGCATTTTGGGAGGCTGTGGTGAGAGTATTGCCTGAGATCAGGAGCTACAGACTGGTCTGGGAAGCATGACAATACCTGTCTCTACAATAAATTTTTTAAAAATAGCCGGCATTGTGGCACATGGCTGTAGTCCCAACTATTTTGGAAGCTGACGTGAAAGGATTGCCTGAGCCCAGGAGGTTGAGACTGTGGTAGCCATGATTGTGCCTCTGCACTCCTTCTTAGGAAATAGACTGAGAACCCAACTCAAAAAAGGAAGATTGCAATTACAATTACGAAAAACTTTTTAAAAGGGCTCTATAGTCAAAAGCTAACAATTAATATTTAGTTTTTGGCTATCTATCTATATCTATATCGTTATCTATATCTATATATTACTTTAAACGTTCTATTTTCCCCCTATAAAACATCCTCAGTTGACTGAATTGTTTCTCCCTTTACTTCTGTCTGTCCCTCTTTCCTCATGCTACTTGCAATACCTCATGAAGGGATCTAAGGAAAAAAATTTCTGACATCCTGGGATACTTTAAGAAAAACAGAAAGCTTGTCACAGACTTCTCCTTTGGGGAGGAATCTCTGTTTATCTTCATGGAATCTCAAGAGTTAAGTGGACAGATTTCTCTCAGGTCTAAAACTCCGTTCTTTTATGTACTGCTGTTACTAATCTCTTTGGGTTGTGTTGGGTACTTTGTACCGTGAGAGGATTTGACTTTGCTGTGTAATGGCAGGTAGTTCCCTGATAAGAGCCACAGTCGGAGTTACAGGTGGTTGACAGCAGTAGTTTACAGGAAGAGGTGCAAAATTGTCTGGACACAGCATAGTAGTATCACACTGCTCAAAGGTACTTAAATTATCTAGGTTTACTACTTAGAGTTGAGTCAAAGAATCCACGAGTTTTGTGACACATCCCCACCAGCATCAGCACCACTGTACTTCAGCTTGGGCCTCAGAGTGAAACTCTTTCTTTAAAAAGAGAAAGAGAGAAAAAAATAAAATGACCCAGCCCTTCTTGCAGTGCAAGAGTGCATGCCATTTTGAAACTAGCAAGGTTTTCCTTGGGAGGAAGCTGCAGGGACCAGCTGCCACTTGGCACCCATCCTTACCCCCATGACCTTTAGTGCCAGGCTGAGCCACTGTGGCCCTGCCACTGAAACTTGGGATCCGGAGGTTGGTGTCTAATAAGGAGGGGGGTATCACCTCCCTAGCCCTGCGTCCTGCTGAAATTGTGAACTGGAGAGACTGAACAGCCCATGGGGAGCCAGTAACTAGGAGCACCTGGTGGAGAGAGCCAGTCAGACCACCACTGGCAGCAGAGGCCATGGCCTGAGCTCAGTGTGAGAATGGGAAGCTGAGACCCACCAAAGGAGGTGGCTTGAGCACTCTGCCATTATCCTGAAGCCTGGGCAGAGAAGTGTTCCAGAAGGATGCCCACTGTGGAGCAGCATACCAGTGCCTTGAGACCAGAGGGTGAACTCCACAATCTCTCTAGTGTTGATTAACATGAACCTGGCGAGGGTATCTCCAAGTGCACAAACTGCAAAGGGCCAAGACAGGTACAAAATTCCAGATGTTCCACCCCCCACCCTGAGCCAGCCACTGGGTGACAGACATGCTCAGAAGAAGAGGCTCCAGCCAACGAAAGAAAGGGGTGAATGCTGAACTGATTCACCCACCTCCCAGCAGCACATGAAACGTCAGCCCCGCACAGGAGAAAACCTGGTCAGGGCACAGTGATGGAGCCCAAGCACAGGTGGAGTGGGAAGCACTTCTTGCACTGAGAGGGCTCTCCTGTGGGAAGAATCTGTCTGACAAACCTGCCACTGATGCCTGGTGAAAGGGAAGTTCTACAACTCTTTCACAGGGCTGGGCAGAAAGTGGGGAATCCAGCCACCAATTAAAGGAGGCACTCTGAACATGTTGGGAAGGATGAAGTCCCGCCCAACCAGAGATGATCCCCAGAGAACAGGAGGGTAGGCAAACCGGGCTCTGTGGAGACTGGGAGCATGCTGGCACAGAAGGTGAGGGGGAGAGTAACTCTAGGAGCCATTGAGCTGATTTACCCCCAACCTCTCTGCTTCAGTCATCAGTCCCACGCCATAGGGGACAGAGTCTAGCACTGGAGAGGAAACCTAAAGTTACAGAAACTGCCACAAGAGGGAGCTCCTCTCTCACTGACATATACGGGCACTTTAAAAAAAAAAGAAAAAGAAAAGAAAATCACACCACACATTCTCTCTCTCTCTCTCTCTCTCTCTCTCTCTCTCTCTCTCTCTGTCTCTCTCTCTCTCTCTCCCCCCCACTCTCTCTCTCTCTTTCTCTCTCTCTCTCTCTCCAACTAAAGACATATACATTATAAATAATATATATTCAGTATGAATTAGAATATTCTTCCTCTCTTTAGTTCACATAGTGCAAAAACCACATATTGAGTTGCATATTTTCTATCCATCGTTAGCCTTTACTTTTAAAATCAGACACCTGGCTTAACACTTCATGGAGAAAAGGTCAAAAGTCCTTAACAACGTCAGCAAAATCAGCAAAAGAATTGTAAAATATAAAATAACAGTATCTATATCACAGAAATTCTCTACAATTTATATTTTTTAATTGATTGTAAAGTAGTACTATCAGTTGTCAAAATAAAACTATTTTATCATGAAAAAAAAGAAAATCCAGCTCTTGGAATTATTTTTCTTGTCTTTTACTTTATCTTGGACTCATATACATGCATACCCATTGCATGGACATATTGTGTGATGGTGGGCAGTGGGTCTCAAGTGGGCCATTCCCCAGATAATGAACATTGTGACCCATAGGTGGTTTATGAATCCTAGCTTCCCCTCTCCCACCTTATTCAGCTATCAAAATTGTAAAGAGACAGTACAGCTCCTCATGCCCAGCAGAACAAATTTGGAAGCTCTGCTCGGGGAAGGAAAGGGGGGTGAAGAAAACAGAAGAAATGTATACTTTTCCCTCTCTCACTGAGTAGCAGACTTAAAAAGAAGGCAAAGAGACCTGTCACAAATGAGGCAAAATCATGAAAAAACACAGGTAACTCCCTGAGTCCTAAAGAGACACTTCCTGAAAAAACAGCCATCGGAGCACAGGCAGTGGAAATATCCCAGAAAGACTGGCTTCAAAGACAGTTCCAGACATCAGAGATGCAAGCAAAGAATGAATAAGAACCAGGAGAAACAAGGAGTAAAACTCAATGAAATTGTAATGAGTTGGCCAATCTCAAAAAAAAAAAAAATTCTGAAATAATGGAAATAAAATGTCAATTCATGAAATAAATAACAAACTAATGAGCATAGGAATAAGAATTAACCAAACAGTGGAAAAAATTCAGAGACTGAGACCAAAATATGGAATTGACTCAATCTGTTAAAAACATAGGAAAAAACTCAAAAAGAAGGAGTAAAGCCTTCAAGAGATGTGCAGTTATATCAAGAAGCCAAATCTATGCCTCACTGGTATCCCTGAAGCAGAATGGGAAATGGAGAAATCTTGAAACAAACATTCCATGAGGTCACACCAAAAAACTTTTCCCATCTTGCCAGAAACATGACCACTCAAGCACAAGAAACTCAGAGAGCCCCTTCAAGGCACCTCAAGAGAAGACTAACCCCTAGACACATAATCATCTGTCTACACAAAGCAGGTATAAAAGAACAAATCCTAAAGGCAGCAAAAGAAAAAGATCAGACTACTACCAAGGAAGACCAAACAGGATTTCTCCAGACTTGTAGAAACACTACAAGCCAGAATGGATTGGAGTTCAATTTTTAATGTTCTCAAAAATAAGCAATTTCAACTAAGAATTTCCTACACAGCCAAGCTAAGCTTTATCAGTGACAGAGAATTATCCTTCCCTGACGTCTAATCCCTAAGAGAAAATACTGCTCCCAGACCAGTTTTACAGGAGATGCTCAAGAAGGCATTGAGCACAGCAAAAAAAGAACAACCATACAATTCACAAGAGTACATGCAAACAATCAACAGAGCATACAGTGCACACAAAAGTGAAACACACACATATATTAATGCAAAAGTTAAAAGAAAACCAAACAGCCTTCTAAGAGCTCTATGACAGGGATAAACTCTCACATTTTAATAATCAGCCTGAATGTAAATGGACAAAATTTACCACTGAAAAGACATAAAGTGGCAAACTGGATAATTAAAAAATCCAACAATTGTCTGCCTCTAGGAAATGCATCTCACTGAAAATGACACCTACGGACTCAAAGTTGGAGGCTGGGAAATGAACTTTCAGGTGAATGAAAAGCAGAATAAGGCAAGAGCAGCTATTCTAATTTCAAATATAATAGCCTTCAAGCTATCAAAAATTTAAAAAGGATACGGAAGGACACTACATTGTTGGGAGCCAGCCTTGGAGGCCACCTGATTGACAGGGTCCTGGTGGGCCAAAGGCCCCGGGCCGCAGGGCGAGCCCAGGAAGCTGAGATTCTTCTGTCTTCCACCCTTGCTGTTTGATACCGCCGAAGAATTCTGTGCAGTCGTGGAAAAAGAAAATGGCATGTTTATGTGAAGTACTCACAGCTAACCTGGAAGTGTCATGGTTTATTTTTCCATTTTCCCACTATGCCACTTGGTCTTTTCTAACATATGCAAGGATTAAACTCTGAAGCACATCAAGAATGCTTTCCTTCACTTGGTTTTAAGTTACTAGATATTGCTTAAGTAAAAAATGATATAAGTGTATTCACTCATTTGATTTTGAATTATGCAGTTTAGTGTTTAGACATAAGGATTTTTAGAAGCACAAGTTTATAGTAAGTTCATCATGAATTCATTATAAGTTCTAACACTTATCTAGGAGTTATGTAGGTGATATATAACACTGTTTTCACTGACTTAGGATAAAGATTAATGTTAAGGTTTTTACTTAATTTAATAGTTAAAACTCTAAGTTAATATTTATAGAGTGGGTTTTTCACTGAACTCATAATATAATAATCAGACACTTTTATGACAGATCAACTAAAACAGAAAGCAACCTTGAGGGGCCTGGGAAACATTACTAAAAGCTTCTTTTGAGTTCTCTTTAGAAACAAGCACTGCAAGATAAGAGAAAAATAACGAGGACATCTGGACAAGGGAGGCGATCATGGGACTCTGAAGAACATAAAAGCCTAAGATGAGAAAATTCCTGACACATAAAGAAATATACACTTAAAGAAACTTTCTTGAGACATTTCAAGGACTGTAATTTGGGACATTGGACTGAAAGTATCATTGTTGGCTTTATGAATAAGTCTTGTTGTCTAAGTGCCTATGGGAATCTTGGTTTATTTGCTATTAAGACCACTAGATGGTAAATTTTAAAAGATATGTACGTGAAGGAATTTTCTTTGTCTTGCCCCTTCACGAATGGTATAAAAGCTCTGTGTTAACTAACATTAAATTGTCATCTGTTCAAGAAGCAGGTGTCCGTATATATGATCTTCGTCGTTCGCCTATCCGTCTTTCCTTCAGGACATCTCACGACCCTTGCGGGGCGGGCCCCCGCACTACATCATGATAAAAGTTTCACTTCGCTGGCAAGAAATAGTCACCCTAAACATATATGCAACCACACAGGAGAAACAGGATTTATAAATCAACTACTAAGTAAATTATAATAAAAGAGGATATTGACTCATACACAATCATAACTGGAGACTTAAGTAACCCACTATCAACCCAGATAAAACATAGAGGCAAAAAAAAAGCAATAATAAGATCTGGAATCCAAACTTAACACTTGATCAAATAGACTAAATGGACATCTGAAGAACACTTCACCCAACAACTACAGAGTATGCATTCTACTCGTCAGCACATGAAACATACTTCAAAACCAACCTCATTCTTGGACATAAACCAAGGATAATAAATTTTTAATGATCCAAATAATACCATGTATCTTCTCAGATCACAGTGGAATCAAAATAAATATTGCCATCAACAAGATCTCCCCAAAACACACAAAGAAACTTGGACACTAAACAACATACTGCTGAACAACTTCTTGGCCTAGATGGAAACCAAGACAAAAATTAAAGGATTCCTGGAAACAAATGAAAACAAAGACATGTCTTACCAGAATCTTAGGGATGCCATGAAAGCAGTATTAAGAGGAAAATGTATAATTCAGCACACACTCAGCAAGAAACTGAAAAATCATAAGTAAACAGCCTAAGGTCACACCTAAGGGAGCTAGAAAGGTAAGATCACCAGAATCCTCACTTCAGCAGAAGAATCAGATCACCAAAATAAAGTCACAACTTCAGGGCATAGAAGAAAAACATCAGAAAAAAATCAACAACATAAAAAGCTGATTTTGTGAAAGAATAAATAAGATTGACAAATCCGTAGACAGATTGACTAAGAGACAGAGAAAGAAAACTCAAGTAAATACAATTAGAAATGCAATAGATAAAGCCACAACTGACTCAGAAGAAATTTCAAAGATTAACAGAGATTATCATGAACACCTGCATGGAAAAAACTTGAAAACCTAAAAGAAAATGAAAACTTATAACCTCAAACAAACTTGACATAAGAAGAAACTAAAACTTGAAACAAGTCAATAACAATCCCAGAAATCAACCTTGTCATAAGAAACCTACCTAAAAAAAAAGAAAAAGTCCTGAACCAGATGGCTTTCCAACTGAATTCTACAAAACATATAAGGATGAGCTGATACCAGTCTTATCAAATGTATTCTGGGCCATCAAGAAAGATGGAACTCTCCCCAAATAATTTTATGAAGCTAACATCATACTGATACCCAAATCTGGCAAAGACCCTGCAAGGAATGAGAATTACAGGCCAATTTCCTTAATGGACATAGATGCAAGCATTCTCTCTTTTTTGTTGTTTTGGTTTATTTGTTTGTATTGTAATTTTTTTTTTTAGATGTGAGTTACAACTTAGGATTAGGTAGATAAGTGGTCAGCGTATAGGTAAAGGTTGGGCCTCCAGCAATAAGATTCTCTCAAATTGGATCCAACAACACATCTCAAGAATCATCCACCATAACCAAGTAGGTTTAATTCCTGGAATGTCAGCCTGGTTCAACATCCATAAAACCATAAACATAGTTCAATACATTAACAGAAGTAAAAACAAAACCCACATGATTATATCATTACATGCAAAAAAAAATGCTTTAGGCAAAATCCAGCATTACTTCTTGATAAAAATCCTTGAACATCCAAGCATAGAAAAAACATTCCTCAAACAGTAAGAGTCACCTATGAAATATCCACAGCCAACATGTTGCTTAATGGACAGAAGTTGGAAGAATTCTCTCTGAAAATGGAATAAGACAAGGTTGCCCACTCTCAACCCTCCTGTTCAGCATATTGCTGGAAGTCCTTGATAGAGTAATAAGGCAAGAGAAGATAATTAGTGATACTCAAATAGGAAAATGGGAAGTTAAAATATCCTGCTTTGAAAACTATATAATCCTATACCTTGAAAACCCAAAAGAGTCTGTCAAAAAGCTCTTTGCACTGATAAATGACTTTCGTAAAGTTTCAAGGTACAAAATCAGCATCCAAAAGACAGTGGTATTTCTATACTGCAGAGAACCAAATAAAAAGCACAATCCTATTTACAATAGCCACACACAAAAAAAAACCACATGAAATACCTTGGCATCTACTCAACTAAAGAACTGGAAGATCTTTACAATGAGAACTACAAAACACTGCTTGAAAAAAATCAAAGGCAACATAAACAAATGGAAAAACATCCCTTGCTCATGGGTTGGAAGAATCAATATTTTCAAGATGTCCATCCTATCCAAGGCAATCTACTACAAATGCAATACAACATACATCAAATTACCAACATCATTGTCCTCAGATCTGAAAATGGCAGTACAGATATCCATATGGAAACAAACAAAAAAAGCACAAATGGCCAAAACAATTCTCAGCAAAAGGAACAAAGTGGGAGGTGTCACACTTCTAGACTTTAAACTTTACTATAAGGCTACAATAATCAAAACAGTCTCATACTGGTACAAAGACATATAGACAAGACCAATGGAACAGGACAGAGATTCTGGAAGCGAAAACCCAATCTCTCAACCAATTCATCTTTGACAAAGTCATCAATAACAACCACTGGGTAAAGGATACTTATTTAGCAAATGGTCCTGGGAAAACTGGCTGATCACATGCAGAAGAATGAAACAGGACCCCTACCTGTCACCATATGAAAAACCAACTCTAAATGGATCAAAACCTAAATGTAAAACTCAAACGATAAGAATCCTAAAAGAAAATACAGAAAACACTCTTATGCACTTTGAAGTAGGTAATCTATTCTTGATCATATCTCCCAATACGAATGTTGTAAAAACTATGATAGACTAGTGAGGCTTCATCAACTGAAAAACTTTTGCACAATAATAAAAGAAACTATCAAGAAAGCAAGTAGAAAGCTCACACAATGGGGAAAAATTACTAATTGTGTATCTGACAAAAGCCTAACATCCAGTATCTACAAGGAACTCTGATGAGCCAAAAGGAAAAAAACAAAACAAAAGCCCTATTTTTAAAAAATGGACAAAGGACAGGAATAGACACATCTCAAAAGAAGACATATGAGCAGCCAACAGATATGTGAAAAAATGCTCAGCCTCACTAATCATCAGAGAAATGCAAATCAAAACCACGCTGAGATACCAACTGTCTAGTAAGGATGGCCATCATAAATTTAAAAATAATAAAATTTTAAAAAACAGATACTGGCATGGGTGCAGAGAAAAGGGAACACATCTATACTGTTGGTGGAAGTGCAAACTAGTCAACCTCATTTAAAAATAGTGTGGCAAGTTCTGAGGGAACTAGAAATTCATCTTCTATATGATTGAGTAATCCCCCTTTTGGGAATATATCTGAAGGAATATAAATTGTTTTTTTAAAAAAACAAAACAAACAAATAAAAAACCTACAAATACGTGTTTATTTCCACACTAGTCACCATAGCAAAAACATGGAACCAAGTCTACTGCCTATCAAAGTGGACTGGATAAAGAAAATGTGGTACATATACATGATGGAATATTACACAGCCATAAAGAACAAAGTGATGGGCTTCACAGCAAATTGGATAGAGTTGGAGACAATTATATTTAATAATCTAACACAGAAACAAAGAACCAAATACCACATGTTCTCACTCATAAATTGGACCAGAACATTAATCGATCATTAATGATAAGAGAAGGATTGGCAGTTGGAGGACACTGCCAGGGGCGGGAGAAGGGGGAGGCAAGTAACAACAGAGGTACCCGGTCCTAAACCAGGAGAAGTGAGGACCAGTTGGAGGCTCAAACTTCACCTGTAGATTACTTATGTACTCAATCCTGATGTGTATCCACATTTCTATAATTAAATAAAGTAAAAAAATAAAAACAATTGAATGAAGAGATTTTTTTTTCATATATCATGGACATTGTTATTGTTATATTGTTGAAAATTAGATCTTAATAATTAATACCGTTTTTATGTTAAGTACCATATATTTACCATATATAATTAGGTTTAATACATTAAAAAATGATCCCCCCAAAAAGAAGAGAAACAAACACACAAAAAAGGTGAAAAGGATGTATGCATTTGTGTTATAGGGATGAAGCCAGTCAAGTCCTCCTTTCCAAGAGAAGTCATCAAAAGTGGACTGGATTAAAAAAAAGTAGTAAATATACATGATGGAATATTACTCAGTCACAAAGAAGTACAAAATTACGGACTTTGCAGCAACTTGTATGGATTTAGAGTCATTTAGGAATGTTCTGGGATTATTCAAGAACAGGTAAACAGGAACACAGGGCTAAGCATGGTAGTCCTTTGTTGTCACATGATACAAGAGAAGAAAACATCCATCAGGAGGGAGCAAAGAATGGGTTTGTTTCACAGAGTCACTCTCAGGAATAGAACGATAACTCCACTGTTCCAGTTGCAGTGGTGCTGCAGGATACCACATTACAATTTCCTTGGGGTTGGTGATGATCAACATAAAAGCACGATGCCTGCTCTGGGCAGGCCTCACACTGATAATTGAGATTTGTGCAAGAATCCTGGATTTCTTTTTCTTTTTTTTTTGAGTTGGAGTCTCACTCTGTCACCCAGACTAGAGTGCAGTGGTAGCTCCCAGCCACCGCAACGTCGACCGGCTGGGCTAGGGCGATCCTTCCGCCTCAGCCTTCCAAGTAGCTGGAACTACAAGCGTGCGCTACCACGCCCGGCTAATTTTTTTTTTTATTTATTGTAGAGATGAGGTCTCGCCAAGTTGCCCAGGCGGGTCTTGAACCTGCCAACTGAGGCAATCCACTCACCTGAGCCTCCCAAAGCGTGGGATTACAGGCTGAGCCACCGAGCCCGGCTGAATCCTGGATTTCTTAGACCATTGGCCATAAGAAGTATAATAGAACTTGTTTACTCTTTGTTATTTTTTACATCAAGAACATGAAACTGAATATATCTTTCATAACCCAGTATTGTCACTAGTTCATAAATGATCTTTTATCTTTTTAAAATATATATATATAATTTTATTATTTATGTCTATTGTATATTACATGTATGTATATTCTTGAAATCCTTATAAATTTCAAGAATCTCCTCATAAATTTCTGGTTTTGAAAGACGCTTACAATCAACCACCTTTAAATTATCTCTGTGAAATAGAAGTTTCTATAAGGAAGATCATCATCCATTCATCATTTTTTCCTCAAAAAATAAGAGAGTTGTTTGTAGAAATGTAGATGAAGTTTGTTTAAATATGAAGACGATGGAAGTGCAGGACAGAACCTGAGTAAATGTAGAAAGTTGCCAAAGATTCTAGGCAAAGAAGCTTTATTTATATTGGTCCAGAAGGGCTAAGATTACATAAGTTTATGTGCAAAATTTTTTTTTTTTAGAAAAGGCCCTTAGTATCAATAATTTTACTGTTGTAAAAGTGAAATTCAGTATTTTCTGTGTATAAAGGACAAATTTCTCTTGGATGACAAATCTGATTTCATAAGAGACTGTAAAAGAAAAAATATTTTTCTTTTCCTTCCTAGTAACCACAAACAGCTAAGCAGTAAATCAGGAAGAGTGAAGGTGCTGTTTCTGATCAGAGTAGCTTCCTGTGCTTCCTGTCCACTCTATTCTGTCTTGGACGGTGTGATCTAAATTGCTCGATATTCACCCTCTGAAGCCCACTCCCTCATTTTATAAATCCCATCCAGACTGAAGTCTCTCAGCCTCCTTCTCCATACCAATGTCCATCTCCTTCCTCCCACCCCCTGAGTTCTCTCCTGCTGAGTCCCATCTCCCTCTCATGTCCAAACCCAAAACCCTGGACCACCCATGCAAACAAAGGCCTACACAATCAGGTAGTAAGGCTGCCATCTGTCTAGTAACACATTTATTCAATCGATTTTACTTGTGTTTTATTTGCCTGGTGGCAGAGTTGGTTAAATGATTCTGAAATCAAAGAGTTGGGGTTGAAAATTTCTGGTCAGTAGTCGTTGACTGACCTAGAGAGAAATCAGTTGAGGAAGCAAAGACTGGAATCTATTTCCATCAGAAGGTGGTTAAACACAATGCTACGTTTATCATTAGTCATTACAACACAACCCCCCGTTGGTTTGCCACACATCATCTATGTTAGGTGATAAGCAATACTGTTATAAAACAGTGGGATGATTATCTAGTTGTGTAAAATTCAAACAACTTTGCTCTGTAGAAATATAAAAATCTTCATCAAAATGAAGAGTAGATGTCTATTTTTCACTTGGTAGTGACTGATTTTTAGATAGGTCACTAACTTATCTGTCAGAAATATTTATACCTTATCTAGGAGAAATGTAGGCACATTGCCCATTAGAAATTCAGTCCTTCATAAATGAAATCACTGACTTCTAGGAAGACATAATAACTGTGCCTAACTGCTTGAATTCCTGAAATGACATCCATCCTGGATGTGCCTCATACAGAATCCCCTTCTGTCTCTGTAGACCTCATACACTGAGCTAGTGCAGCCTCTGGGGATGTGTGTGGATCTGGTGAAGGTTATATGGGCGAGTAGGGGAATGTGGCATTCAAAGGTATAGAGGGAAGGCCATGCAGAAAAAAATTCCAGTGGTGAAGAGGCTCCCAGTAAGGAGAGTGCACTCCAGACACTGACAGCACAGTCCCCAGGGCAGTATCCTGAGGTTAGTAGCTAAGGAGAATGGACATCTAAAGATGTCGTTACTCTCAGTCCTGGCCATACAGCCTTGTTACTCTTCACTTTCCAAAGAGGTTCCCTCACCTTTCCCATCCCACCTAGGCAATGGGAGAGGAAAGGGGATCAATGACTTTAGAACCAGAAATCATTCAATGAGATGAATAATGTGACTTTTCCTCTGTTCCCATCAGGATTTTCTTTTGTGTTTAACTGTCTGTTAACCCCATGGGGAGCTCTCCTTCTGGGCTGCATACTCCTCTCTTCTACTTTCTCCCTATGTCACCATCATGGTGTAAATTCAGTCAATGTCTGCAGGAATGGAATACTTTCCTTAAGAACAATAGGGCCTTCCATGGGGACTTTGCATAGCTGACTTGGGAATGCCTCATGTGGCTCATCAAAGGCCTCTCTCTCTTCATCACCTCCTATCCTTATTTCTCCTTTTGATCTTACATATTAGACCTTCTCTGCAGCTCTGATGGATCATTGTGCTTCAACACTCCTTCTTTGTCCACCCTCTTCCCCCCTCTGCCGACCTCCCCTCCCACCTGGGACCCTCAGCTTCCTGGATTCACTATGATTTGAGGCCTTTCTCACAGCATGGCCTCTCCAGTGGCTCAAGTGCAACTAGCAACCTGAGGCTGGAAAAGCTCATAAGAAACAGACTGATTGGAGATTTTTAAAAAATCAAACTTCTCATAATTTGTTCTCATCACACCTAGAGCCTCTCCTCTTTGGGCAGGAGTTTCTCAAACCCCTTAGGATTTGAAACACCAAAATTTTACCTTTTGAAAAAGTTGTGCTTTTATTTATCATGAATAGAACATCGCATAAAATGCAACACCATTAACTAGTGTGAAATTCAACAGTTTTATGTATATTCCCATTGCTTTGCAATAGATCTCTTCAACTGTTTTGTCTTGCAAAAGTGAAACTGTATCTCCACTGAACAAAAATTCCCTATTTCTTTCCCAAACCCTGGGCAGCCACTTTTTAAATTTTTGTATAACAAAGAAGTCATCTTTTGAATGTCTAACATCTAAAGAATGACTAAATAAATTAATGTTTATCCTGGGATTTAATATTACATAGTCATTAAAATATATTTTTCCAGCCAGGCTCGGTGGCTCAGCCTGTAATCCCGTGCCTTTGGGAGGCTGAGGTGAGTGGATTGCCTGAGTCCGCGGGTTCGAGACCCGCCTGGGCAGCGAGACCTCATCTCTACAATAAATCAAAAAATCAGCCGGGCGTGGTAGCGCATACCTGCAATTCCAGCTACTTGGAAGGCTGAGGGGGAAGGATCGCCGAAGCCCAGCAGGGCAAGGCTGCGGTGGCCGGGAGCGGCCACTGCACTCCAGTCTGGGCGACAGAGTGAGACTCCAACTCAAAAAAAAAATATATATATATTTTTTCCGGCCAGGCTCGGTGGCTCAGCCTGTAATCCCAGCACTTTGGGAGGCCAAGGTGAGTGATTCCCTGAGCCCGCGGGTTCAAGACCCACCTGGACAACTTGGCAAGCTCTCATCTCTACAATAAATCAAAAATTAGCCATGCGTGGTAGCGCGTGCCTGTAGTTCAGCTACTTGGAAGGCTGAGGTGGAAAGATCGCTGGAGCCCAGCAGGTCGAGGCTGTGGTGGCCGGGAGCGGCCACTGCACTCCAGTCTGGGCGACAGAGTGAGACTCCAACTCAAAAAAAAAATATATATATATATATATATTTCCTAAATAGTCAGTGGCACAAGAATTGGTGGAAGCCCATCATCTAATATTAAATTTAAAGTCAAGCTATAAAATTTATATGAATATTTCTTATTTGTTTGCTTGTTTCTTCTTTGTGAACCCAGATTTAAATGTATTTGGGGTGATTGCATCTTCTATTCCCCCCTCAAATAAGGGTTACATGTCCTTCTATTCAGAAATATTATTTCAGGACTCAAATTCATCATCTCTCTACACCAAGCACTTATTTGAACAAGACTTTCACAAGATCTGAAGGCATCTTGTCCTCAGATCCTCCAGATCACCTCTGTCTGAGCCAGGCCATCAGGAACTATATCTGTGGGCATCCATGGGACCTCACAAACTGCTTTACCAACTACACCTAAGAGGCTGCCGTTGTCTGTGTCCAAAGGTGCCAGCAAAGCATGGTCACAAGATACTCACTGCTGTTTTTACTGTCAAAGTATGAGGGAATTCTGTGCTTCTTCTGAGTAGATAATTAGTTGTGGTTTTTCACATTTAAATACGTTAATTTTTAGAGCAGTTTTAGGTTCACCATTCTTTATTTCTGTTTCTATGTATTTGCGTACTTTAGACACCTCACAGGTGTGGAATCTTATAGATTTCTTTTTTGGTGACTGGCTTATTTCAGTTAATATAGGGTCCAGAAGGTTGACTGATGTTGCAGCATGTATAAGAATTTCCTTTCCTGTTAAGGCAAAGTGGCATTTAATTGTATATATAGCTCACACTTGCTACATGTTTTCCTGCCCTGATTGACACTGGAGTTGCTTCCCCTTCTTGGGTATTGTGATCAATGCTACACTAAACACGGCTATGTAAATATCCCTTCATATTCAGCTTTCAATACTGTTGGATACATAACCAGATGTGGGATTGCTGGATCATGTGGTAGGGCTCCTACTTTTTCAAGATATACTGTTTTCTATAATGATTGCACCATTTTACATTTCCGGAAATGGGGCACAAGAGTTCAAATTCTCCAACTCTGGCCAACACTTGCCATTTTCATATTTTCATAATGTTTACCCTGATGGTTGTGAGATTGTTTTGTTTTGCATTTCTCTCATGAGAAATTTTTCTCATGCTTGTTGGTCATTTTGATAACTCCTTTGGAGAAATGTCTATTTGAGTTTGTTGTCAGTGTAAAAATTGGGTCTTACTTTGCTTGCTATTAAACTTGTGGGAGTTCTTTATATATTCTGGGTTTTAATCCCTGTGAGACATATGATTTGCAAATAATATCGCTCATGTTCTACATTGCACTTTCAGGCTGTTGCTAGTTTAATATACAGACATTTTAATATTGATGTATTTCCACATTTCTATGTCTGCTTTTCTTACTTATGCTCTCAGTGTCATACCCAGACCAAATTTTATGTCATAAAACTTTTTCCTTATATTTTTTTCTAGGAGTTTTATAGCTTAGGTCCTTTGTTTAGTCTTTTAATCTACCAGTTCTGTTCTCAGCACCACATTTACTGAGCACCTTCCATCAGTGACCATGTCAGCACCCGACTTTTCACTGTAGCTCTCAGCACACTGAGGGAGACCCACATGGGGAAAGCCAATAAGGTCAGCACCGGGATGGGGAAGGCACAGACAGAAAAGTCAGGGTTAAAATGATGGAGGTACAGGAGTCTGAGGGGACTCAGGTAAGGCAAAGAGCATAGCCTAACGTATTATGATAGATTTAGAATAACTGGAGGAATGATTGTATTGAAAAACTGAAGGAAGCCGGGCTCAGTGGCTCAGCCTGTAATCCCGCACCTTTGGGAGGCTGAGGTGAGAGGATTGCCTGAGCCTACGGGTTCGAGACCCGCCTGGGCAGCGAGACCTCATCTCTACAATAAATCAAAAAATCAGCTGGGCGTGGTAGCGCATGCCTGTAATTCCGGCTACTTGGAAGGCTGAGGCGGAAGGATGACCGGAGCCCAGCAGGTCGAGGCTGCGGTGGCCGGGAGCGGCCACTGCACTCCAGTCTGGGCGACAGAGTGAGACTCCAACTCAATAAAAAAAAAGAAAAAAAAAAACTGAAGGAATACAAAAAATTAATCAAAGAAAGAGAATGGAGAACATCATAAGTAGGTAAATATGCAAAGGTCATAAGATGATTTAGTGACCTGACCATTTGCTGTTCAAAATGATATCCATAGCTCATTATTGCAACATTGTTACAACTCTCAATCATTGCATTACAAAAAAACTCAATCTGTGTGGTTTTAAATCACTAACATCATGTATTCTACTCATGAATCTGTGATCTGCAGGAATAGTATCTCTGCTTCACCTCGTCCAAGGCTGCAGTTTCAGACAGTGAATTTTAAATCATTACAATTTGGCACAAACATATCTTTATTAATCAAAATAGGAGCCATTGCAATCAACACATTTTTGCCAATGTGAAATAAAGGTGTTTATTTGTGTAGCATAAAAATCCATGATTCGGGATTCAACGAATTCTTGGAAAACATTTTCTGCATCCTGCTGTGTGTGGAAGCGTTGTTCTTGCAAAAAGTCTTCAAGATGTTTGAAGAAGTGATAGTCGGTTGGGAAGAGGTCAGGTGAATATGGAAAATGAGGCAAAACTTCATAGGTCAATTCATTCAAGTTTTGAAGCATTGGTTGTACAATGTGCAGTTGGGTGAAGAATTGAGCCCTTCCTGTTGACCAATGCTGCTGCAGACATTGCAATTTTTTTTTAGTGCATCTCATCAACTTGCTAAGCATACTTCTCAGATGTAACGGTTTCACTGGCATTCAGCAAGCTGTAGTGAATCAGACTGGCAACAAATCACCAAACAGTGACCATGACCTTTTTTTGGTGCATTTTGCTTTGGGATGTGTTTTGGGTGGGGCTTCTTCTCCATCCAACCATTAAGTTGGTCATCGCCAGTTGTAAAAAAAAAATCCATTTTTCATCACACATCGCAATCTGGTCGAGAAATGGTTTATTGCTGTTCCATAGAATAAGAGAAGATGACACTTCAAACAATGAATTTTTTAAATTTTCAGTCAGATCATGAGGCACCCACTTATTCAGTTTTCCACCTCTCCAATTTGTTTCAAATGCCAAATGACTGTAGAATGATTGACATTGAGCTTTTCAGCAACATCTTGTGTAGCTGTAAGAGGATCAACTTTGGTGATTGCTCTCAATTGTTGGTTGGCAACTTCCATGGTCGGTCACTACACTTCCTGTGTTAAGGACTCTTGTCTCTTTTGCAACACTTCTTGAGCCACCACTGCACTATACATTAGTCAACAGTTCCTGGGCCAAGTACATTGTTGATGCTGCGGGTTGTCTCTGCTGCTTTATGATCCATTTTGCACTCGAATAAGAAAATCACTTGAATTTTCTTTTTGTCTATCATTTCCACAGTCTAAAATGAATAGAAAATAAACAGCAAGCAAATCATTAGCAAAAAAACATAAAGCGATAAATGTACATTAAAATGATGTATGAAGTAACCACATTTATTTAAAAATGCATTCCAAAAAATCAAATGGTAAATTTAAACTGCACAAACAGCAATTACTTTTGAAATAATTATCTGAAGAAACACCTCCTCACCTGTCTCTCAGCTGATGCTGGCTGTGGGCTGGGAGCACCTCTGTTCTTCATTGGGTCATCTCTCCATATGGGCTAGATTGGGTTGTCTCACAGCATGGAGGATAGGTTCAAAGGCATGTGTCTTCAGAGAGAGTCAGGCAGAAGCAATTTTGCTGTTGTGACTTCACCTTAAAAGCCATGCGAGGTTGCTTTCACCACATATCCTTTTGTTATGCTTTTTTTTTTTCAGAAAATTGCAAAGTCCTTCCTAGGTTGCAGGAAAGGAAAATGGATTCCACCTTTTTTAAAAAAGAGTGCAAGGTTCTGGAAGAGCATGTGGGACAGGAAACATTGCTAAGGTAATCTTTGGAAAATACAACCTGCCCCACATCACCTGGAAGCTTGGTACACATTTTTGCTCTCACACCAATCTGCTGATTCTTCATCTGCATCTAAGAAGATTCCCAGGTACTTCTTTTGAAGAATAAATATAAAAGCACTGTTTTAAATCACACATATGACACTGTGTGGAGCATGTGGGGGAGAAGAGCAGAGGTTACATTTAGAAAGCTCCCTCTGGCTGCCATGTGAAGAATGAATGAGGGGTCAAGAGTGGTGGTTGGGTAGATGCAACCAAGAAAATAAATGTATCGAAATCCATCAGCCTGAAAACTTGTGCACATCAAGAAAGATTACCAAACTGAAAAGACAATCTACAGAATTAAGTATATCTGATAGATCTGATTCAACAGTATATTTTTAAATGTAGGGTCTAGTATTCAAAATATATAAATAACTCTTACGACTCAAAATTCCAAAGACAAATAGTTCAATTACAAAATGGCCACTGAATTGAACAGATGATTCCCCAAAGAAGACGTACATGTGTCCTGGTAGCACATTAAAAAGTTGCTAAATTTTGATATAAGTAAGAATTTTCCAGAAAACAAATATAAATATATGCATGCAATTATGCAGACTGCTGTGAATTCCTAAGATCTGCCATATGGAAAGGGGGATTCTAGAATACTGGCCGTGTAATTCAGTGCAAGGTGAAGGCCTAAGAATCAGGAGTGCTAATATGAGGTCAGGAGACCATGGATGTCCCATTTCAAACAGAAGGAAATTTACCTTTCTCACATCTGTAATCCAGAATTATGTGAGGCCAAGGCAAGAGAATCACTTAAGGCCAAGAGTCTGAGCAAACCTGGGCAACATGGAAAGATTTTGTACCAAAAAAAAAAGGAAAGAGAATTAACTGGGTGTAATGCCAAGCACTTTTAGTCCTAGCTAATTGAGAGACTGAGGCAGAAGGATTACTTCAGCCCAGGACTTTGAGGTTACAGTGAGCTATAAATGTCCCACTGCACTCCAACTTGGGTGGCAAAGTTAGACCCTGTCTCTAAAATTTTAATAAATTAAAAAACGTATACACAAATGTGCATATGTTCACAGTTGCATTACTCATCATAGCCAAATACTGGAAGCGACCCAATGTCCAGCCTGAGTTGAGTGGATAAACAAAATGTTGTACTTACTATGTATAATAAGTAGATTATTATTTAGCCATAAAGAGGAATGAAGTACTGATGCATACTCCATTATCGATGAATCTTGATAATATTGTTTTATGTGAGACAAGCCAGATGTAAAAGGCAAAATAACACGACTTCCATTAACAGTTGATCCTTGAAAAATGTGAGGGTTGAGGTACCAACCCCATGCAGCAGAAAGTCCACTTTCGATTCTCCAGACACAAAAGTATTAAAAGCCTATTTCTGATTGGAGGCCTTACAAATGAAACAAACAATAGGTTACATATTTTGTATAATATATATATATATATATATGAAATGCTTATAATGTAGTCAATTAAACAAAATATTAAGAAAAAATAAAGAAGAGATTATATATTTACTATTTAAGTGGAAGTAGATCTTCAGAAAAGTTTCATTTTCACTGTGTTTACATTGAATAAGCTGAAGAGAAAGAAGAAGAAGAATGGTTTGACTTGATGTCTCAGGATGACAGAGATGGACAAAAAATCCAACTGTAAGTGAAATTTTGACCTAAGCAGTTAGAACTCCTATTGTCCAATGGTAAACAATGTATGAACTGCCCTGTCAATCACATCCATAGAGAAAAAAAAATAGTGTTTAAAAAGGATTGGGGAGAAGGGGAATAGGGAGTGACAACTCAGTGGGTTCCATGTTTCTTGATGAGATGATGAAAATAATCTGAATTAGATTGTGGTGCTGGTGGTAAAACTTTGTAAATACACTATAAGCCTTGTATAGGAGAATTTTAAATGATAATGTTTTTCATTTATGAATTCTACTTTCACAAAAACAATCTTTATGATGGGTCCCAAGCAGGCCAGGATGAAGATGAACCAGGGCAGTGGTGTGGGGATGAAAGGAGCCTGGTGAGTGGAAACTCAGGAGTCCCAGAGGCAGGCTGTGGAGACTGATTTTCAGGGCTTGAGTGGGTGGGATGCATCCAAGACAAGGCTAAGGGCATTGGCCTAAGACTAGAAGGAAGGACATGTGAGTAGAATGGGATTAGGGAAAGATCTTAAGTGTGGTTTTAATGTAACTTGATTGTGCATGTAGGAGGTGTGTGGAGGTTTACCTCATATGTACACATATAGGGTCATGTTAATGGAAAATGTTCTTTTTGGGGGCCCATAGGCACAGGGCCAGAGAGTTCGAGAGATGACCCTTCTGCCCTAGCACAGGCTGTGTGCCTAGGTGGGGTCAGCCGCTTCTGACCCTCCAAACCAGACACCTTGAGTCCATAAACTCATTCACCACTTTAAACTCAGGAAACACAGATACTTTTGACTGAGATAGCATCTAATGTTTTGAGTGAATCAGGCTGCTAGTCAGAGTCTAAGGCCTTGGTTCATGAGGCTCAAAGGTCAGGGGACTGAGGACCTGGGTCTTCACAGGTCAAAGGTAAAAAAAACTGGGTCAACTGAGTCAGAGGTCAGAGATGTGGGCACCTAGCTCCTTGTTTTCAAGATCAGAGACTTGATAACCAGATTGCTAGGGGCCATAAGACATTGGGTAAATGACCACTTCTCTGAGCTTCAGATTCTTGGTGTGTACCTAAGAATGATTATGATACTCACCCTATCAGTCAAAGGAGTGAAGATTCAGAGATGACTCATTGGAAGAGGTTGGCACAGTGTCTGGGATAGAGACAGGGCTCAACTTCAAGGATGACGACAGGGTCTGGGATGCTCTGCCCCAGGACCATATGCTTTTCTTCACTGTGCAAATATTTTCTGAGTACTTGCTGTGTGCTAGGTGCTGTTAAAATGCTGCAGATCCTGGCAAAAGAAAATAAGAAAAGCAATAAAAACAATCACACAGAAGCTAACACCAACCTGGGCAAGAATATCATCTGTTTCAGCACACTGAACCCTCTGGAGGGCGGCATCTCACAGATCAGTGAAATAAGGTAACCAAGGGCTGGTGCTGTCTCAAGATCAGTCAGCAAGGGTGGAGCTTCACTCAGGGTCTGTGATTAGGCAACTCCCACCCTCCCTCAAGTCACAGAGCCTGGTACTGCAATCAAAATAAACTTAGCTCTGCACTGGCAGGCCCTGTCCTCATCAAAATCATCCTCCTCTCCAAAGGCCCCTCCCTCATCCTCCGTCTCAGAATCCCATCTCAGTCTCCCCATTCTCTCCCAACCACACTTCTAGAGTTGTGCTGTCCACCACAGTAGCCACTTACCCCAAGAGGATGCAGCACTTGAAATGTGACTGGTCTAAGTTCAGAGGTGCTGCCAGAACAAAATACACAGGATTTCAACAACCTAGCATCAAAAAAGAAAATGTAAAATAATTCAAAACAATATTGGACGGCATTTTGAATTGACAATTTCTTGAATATATCAGCTTAAATAAAATATATTACTGAAATTATTTTCACCTGTTTCTTTTTTCATTCTTAATATGGTTAATAGAAAATTTAAATATTACATATGGGGTTTAGTTATGTCTATAGGGTGCTGTTAGTTATGTCTATAGGGTGCTGTTGTGATGCTTTACATCCACAAGGTGGCGACAACATACACCAAAACAGCTCCACCAGCTAAAGAAACTGGACAGAGGGACCTGTCTTTGAGGCCCTTTGAGAAGGTAGAGAGCCTTATAGAGGACATTGAGCCAGTTTGTGCCCACAAAGAAAGAGCTGCAACAGGGGGAGAAACTCCATGTGCTAGTGAATAAGAGAGATCAACGTGGTAGGTTGAATAATCACTCCCAAAGCTACTCATGTCACAGTTCTGGAACCTGTGAATGACGCTGTTCTAGTAAAAGAGACTTTGCGTATGGGATGACATTAAGGACCTTGAAGGTGGTGAGATTATTCTGGGCTATCTGGGTGACCCTCAATAGAGTATCAACTGTGCTTCTAAGAGACATAGAAGAAGATTTGGCCCAAGAGAAAAGATAAAGATAAGAAAACAGAAGCAACAGGATGGAATGATGTAAAAAAAAAGGGGGGGCACAAGCAAGGAATGAAGCAGACTGTAGAAGGTGGGAAAACAAGACAAACTCTCCCTGAAGTCTCCAGAATAATAACAAGCTTGTCAACACATTGTCTTTTTTTTTTTTTTTTTTTTGAGACAACATCTTGCTCCATCTCTCAGGCTGGAATAATGCAGTGGAACCATCATGGCTTACTGGATCGTTGAACTCTTGGACTCAAGCAATCCTCTCACCCAGTCTTCTGAGTAACTGGAGCCTCATCACTGACTCCAGCTAATATTTTAAGAAAAATAGAAACACACCATTGACTCCAGCTAATAGAAACACACCACTGACTCCAGCTTATATTTTAATAAAAATTTTTTGGAGATAGGGTGTTGCAAAGTTCCCCAGGTTGACCTCAAAACTCTAGCCTCATGCTATCCTCCTATCTCAGCTCTCCAATAGTTGGAATTGCAGGTGTCAATCACTGCACCTAGCTTTTCTCCCAGCTGTTTATCTATCAAGTCTTCCCATGGAGGTTTGCTGCTTGGAAGCTTCAGTGGAGTAGTGCTTCAGCCATTCTCCCTTTTTTTGGCTCACATGCATATATTGAGCCAATTCATCTGTGTGCTAAACTCAGGCCATTTTCTTGTTATGGGTGGTCATAGAGCATTCTTGTGAGAGACTCTGGGCCACTTGTCCATGCCTGATTTTAGATGCACCATCTCCATTCCTATGATGGATGCTGTTGAGATTTTCTGACCTAATGATTTTATGGATCTGATAGAATCTAGATCATAATGAGAAGTTCTGCCTACTTGCTCACTCTATGTCCTAACTTTACACACTGCATCTCTCCCAAGGGTAGAAACATGTTCAGTTGCTACCAAAACCCAGAAGTGTGTGTACTTGTGTCTCCTATTAGGCCCTGTCAGGTACTTTACAGGCACCATTTGACCTTCTATCATGGTATACAGATGTGGTATATCCATACAATGAAATATTATTCAGCCATAACAAGAAATTGAGAGCCCCGCATGATACAACATAGTTGAACCTTTAAAATTTCTGTTAACAAAAGATGTCAGATACAAAGACCACACATTGTATGATTCCACATATGAAATTCCCAGTCTATGGCAAACAGGCACCAGTCTGTCCATATAGATAAGATCTACATCTTATCTATCTGTCAGCGTTTGCAGGATATGAGAGGGTAGGAAGTGACTTCTTATTGTTATGAAGTTTCTTTGGAATTATGAAAATATTCTTCAATTACGTGGTAGTGATGGTTTCACAATTATGTGAATAGATTGAGGATTGAACTGTATACTTTAAAATAAGCAAATTGTATGGTATGTGAGTTATAACAAAATAAAACAGTTAAAATAGTTTTTGGGGAGCTCTTTTGCTTTTTATGTAACTTTGAGATATAATTCACATGCCACACAGTTTATTGATAATAGCCCATTTTAAGTGTATAATTCAGTGGGTTTGCTAATATTACAGAGACATACAATCATCTCCACACATCAGTTACACTTGTAGGTGTATACCCAAGAACAATGAACAAAGATCCATATAAAAATTATATACAAATATGTATGCCAGCATTATACATAACAACCAAAAAGTTTAAAAAAATGTTCAACAGATGAGTAAATACATAAACGATGGCATAATATAATATATAAGATTATATTTTTAAAAACATATTCTTATAGCCAGTTGGTATATTAATCTCCCTTTGCTGCTGTTCCAAATTGCCACAAATGAGTAGGAAAGATTTAACAATAACTGAGTATTGCACAATATCAGGAAGTTAAAATTCTGTTAGGTGAACTAATGGAATTGCACAGAGAAGACTTGTCTTCTAAAGCGAAGCATGCCAAAGTGTTTAGGCCAGATTTGAGGTCTGATTTAATTTGAAAAGCTCTCAAAATTTAAAAACAGAAAAAAAGGAATGTGAAAGGAGAGAGAGTGACATAGTGAAGAAAGAAGAAGGGAAGGAAAAAAGGAAGGAAGGGAGGGAGGAATGTTTGGATGTGCTGCCTCCAAAATTCTGGTGGTGAAATTTATAGACCAGTGTGGTGGTGTTAAGAGGTAAGACTTTTAAGAGATGATCAGGTCATCAGGACTCCTGCCCTATAGAATGGGAAAAGGTGTCCTTATACAAAGGCTTGAGAGAGAAAATTTGTCTTTTGCCCTTCTGCCTTCGACCATGTATAGACACAGTGTTCCTCCTCTGTGGAGAACCTAGTGAATAGGTGCCAGATGGAAGCCAAGATCAAACATTGACTAGACAACTGAACCTGCTTGCACCTTGATCTTCGGATTCCAAGTCTCCAGAGCTGTGAGGAATATAGTTCCCTTCTTCATAAATTATCCAGGCTCAGGTATTTTGTGACAGAAAGACAAACAAACTAAGATAGAAAAAAAGGGAGATACAAACAGAAAGAGATACAGACAGGTGGCGCATATGCCTAAAAATGGCTGCAGTTTTATCTCTGTACTGGGAATATGACTGTTAGATTACTCTTTCTGTGTATTGGTGTGTTTTAAGTATTTGATAATACAAATTTAATAGAAAGAGTTTCTCTGGATAAATAAGATTTAGATGGCTGATGTGAGGAAGCAAGAGTATGCTTCTCCTACAGAGTAAACCAAGATAGAGCTTCCTCAGCTCCCAGAGAAGAGCAGGACCAGCAGCATGTCTCACAATTCACCAGTGAAGTGATGATAATGCAAAGAAGAGGGGCAGATAGTGCAAAGAAGAGAAAAATCAAGTGAACTGGGCTGGAACTAGTCAGACTATCCTCTGGATTATACCACAGATCATCAGCAGCCTTTGGACACAGTGGGGGAGATAAGTGAGGGTAATTCAGGAGTTATTTCCTCCCGCTGCATATTTGAAGGGCCCTGTGAGCCTTGCTGGACTCCAGTCTCTCATGGGAGACTGGGTTACCCACAGTCATGCTCTGCCACAACTCATGTGCAGTTGATGCAGGATAACAGAAAGCCCTGTGCAGCTGCAGTTGCCATATTTCAAGAACTCAGTTCTTGTGGATGACTACTTTCTTGCCCAACCCAAAGGGTTGGGACTGAAGGGTACACTCCTTAGTGACAGACAGTTTTTGACTGGGGCAGGCTGCTGTGAGAACACCTGAGGCCCTGAGGGCAGCTGGACTTTGGCATTCAGAAGGCAAACCTGCTGAGGTGGGACTCATTGCCATTTCAATGTTTCACTCATTGTGTAAACACTTCTTTGCCCACCCTGCATAATAGAATTACTCCAGTGGCCCTCCTAATTCCCACGGGGGTAGTCAAAAGTGAACACAGATGAGGGCAGTTCCTCCCCACCCCACACCTCTCCTGAAGACTCAAAACAGAGAACTTGGGTAATCCTCAAATTCCTGCCTCCTAACTAGGCTGGTTGTGCACTTCCTTGGAGCAACACAAGCCAGGCAGAAAGGCCATATCACCGTCACAACTGACTCTCTTCCACAAGTGTAACCTCCTGGCCAGAGGTCAACAAAACAGGCCAGGCCACTGCAAGGGCATTGGGGCCATTGCCTTACCAGACTCTGGTGGGGCCATGTGCTCTCTGAGCTATGTCCATAACAATGTTTCCTGGCTTTTGCCCCCCGCACCTTGAGGGGGTGAATCTCCTCTCTCTGTCTTTCTAATGTGCTTTCTAAATAAACTAAATGTTCTAATCACATCTGATCTAGTATCTCAGCTTTGGGAAAGGCTTAATCTCAGACACTGGCTATCACCACGTTCCAAGCCTCTCTGGCCACTCAGAGCACTGTGAGCCAGTGCAGGTCTCCATCACAGAACTGCCACCGCTGGTGACTGAAAAACTTACCACACCAAGGCTCTATAAAACTAAGGAAATCCTACAGTGTCTACATCAGCCCCCTGGCAGCCTCAAATAAGAAAAAATAGTCTGCTTAAATGAAAAGAAACAAGAAAAGTAATTCTGTCAATATGAAAAAACAGTTACTCAGCAGCTTCCAAAAGACCACATGCACTCTTCAGTAATGAACCTTAACTAAAATGGAATCTTTGAAATTCCAGGCATAGACTTCAAAGGTTGATTATAAAACGCCTCAATGAGTTTCATGAGAAAGTTGAAGCCAGCATAAATAAATAAATGAATAAATAAAACTATTCAGGACATGAATGAAAAAGTCTCCAAACAGATAGACACCTTATTCAAATAAAAATTTTTTAAAAAACAAGCTGAATTCTGGAAATACAATAATCATTTAGGGACGTACAAAATACAGTAGAGAGTCTGAACCGTAGACTGTAACAAGTAGAAGAAAGAACCTCAGAACTTGAAGACAAGGCTTTGAATTAACTCAATCAGACAATAATAAAGAACAAAAGAATCAGGAGAATGGAACAAAGTCTTCAAGAGTTGTGGGATTATATAAAACATCCAAACCTGAAAAAGCATAGATATTCCTGAGGAAGAAAAGAAAGCAATAGGTTGGAAAAATCTATTTGAGGAAATAATGGAGAAAAGCATCCTGGCCTTTCCTGACATTTCAATATCCAGATGCAAAAAGCTCAAATAACCCCAGGAAAATTCATTGTAAAAAGGTCACCCCCAAGGCATATAATCATCTGGTTATGCAAAGTTAATGTTAAGAAAAGAATTCTAAGAGCATTGAGACAAAAGCACCAAACAACTTGCAAAAGACAACCTATCAGACTAACAGCAGAATTCCCAGAAGAAATCCTATAGGCCAGAGAGATTGAGGCCCCATCTTTAATCCCCTCAAGCAGAATAACAGTGAGTCAAGGATTTTGTATACTACAAAACTATTTCATAAATGAAGGAGAAATGAAAGATTTTGCAGACAAGTAAGCATTGAGGGAATTTGTCACCAGTATACCAGCTTTACAAGAAATACTCAAAGGAGTTCTACATACTGAAACAAAAGGTCAAAATACACCAGTAGAAAACTCTGGAAATTGTAAAGCTCACAGGCCATATGGAACATCAACACAATAGAGGAATAAATACAGCAAAACAACCAGATAATAACCAGAAAAATGAATGTAATAGTAACTTACATATCATTTTTAACTCTGAATGTAAATTATCTCAATGCCCCACTAAAAACATATAGATTGGCAGAATTAAAAAAAAAAACAATTCAAATGTCTGCCAACTTTAAGAGACCCACTTAAGTCACAAAGATTTATTATGGCAAAGAAGTGGAAAAGCTATTCCATGCAAAGGAAAACCAAAAATGAGCAAAAGTAGCCAGTATCATATCAGATAAAACATGCTTTAAATTTATAGAAGTAAAAAAAAGACAAAGATGGTAATTATATAATGATAGAAATATCAGTCCAACAAGAAACATAACAATTGTAAATACATATGCACCTAACACCAGAGCCCCCAACATTATATAAAAAATTCTACTAGACCTAAAGAAGGAGATAGACAGCAATACAATGATAGTGGGAGACTTCAACACTCCACTGATAGCAACAGACAGATCATCAAGGCAGAAAGTCAACAACAAAAAAATGGAGTTATACTGGACAATTGAGAAAATACAACTAACAGACATCTACAGAACATTTCACCCCAAAGCTATGAAATATACATTGTTCCTTATCAGCACATGGGACATTCTCTAATTAGGCAATATGATAGGACAGAAATCAAGGCTCAATGAATTAAAAGACTTCAAAACCATATCAAGCACCTTTTCAGACTACAGCAGAATAAAACTAGAAATTTACTTCAGAAGATCTCACAAAACCAAACAAAAACATGGAAGTTAAACTATTTTCTCCTGAATGATCTTTGGGTCAACAGTGAAATCAAGATGGAAATTTTAAAATTCCTTGAAACAAATAACAATGGTAGAACAAGTTATCAAAACCCTTGGGACACAACCAAAGCTATACTTTAAAATTTTTTAAAAATTTATAGTGCTTAAGGCCTACATTAATAAGACTAAAAGACCACATGTTGACAACCTAATATCTCACCTCAAGGAACTAAAAAAACATGAACAAATAAAACACAAAGCCAGCAAAACAAAAAGATTAAAAAATCAGATCATAACTAAATGAAATTGAAATTTAAAATAATACAAAGGATCAATGAAAATAAGTTGATTCTTTTAAAAGCTAAAAAAAGTTGATAGCCAGCTAACTAGATTAATTAAGCAATAAAGAGAATATTAAAATTAACTCAATCAAACATGAAAATGGAGACATTGCAACTCATACAACAGAAATTTAAGAGATTATCTAAGATGATCATGAACACCTCTACACAAACAAAATAGATAGTGTAGAGAAAACAGATAAATTATTGGAAACATACAATCCCCTAACCTTGAATCAGAAAGAAATAGAAATGCCAAACAGATCAATAATGAGTAAAAATATAGAAACAGTAATTAAAAGTCTCCCAGCAATAAATGCTCAGGACCTGATGGCCACACAGCTGAATGCTACCAAATTTTTAAGAAGAACTGGAACTCATTTTACCCAAGTTATTCCATAAGATGGAGGAGGAGGGACTTTTCTCAAACTCACTCTACTAGGCCAGCCTCACTGTCATACCAAAGCTAAGAAAAGACACAATAAAAAAAATTACAGAGCAATATCCCCTATGAACATAGACAAGAAAATTCTCAACAAAATATTAACAAGCTGAATTCAATAGCACATAAAAAAGTAATAATCTACCATGACCAAATGGGCTTTATCCCAGGAATGCAAAGGTGGTTCAACATATGCAAATCAATATGTGTGATCCACCACATAAACACAATTAAAAATAAAAATCATATTATTATTTCAATAGATGCAGAAAAAAGTAATTTGATAAAATCCAGCGTCCCTTCATGATAAAACCCTCGCAAAACAGGCATAGGGAGAACATACCTCAAAATAACAAAAGTCATATATGACAAACCTACAGCCAAAGTCATCCTAACTGGAGAAAAGTTGGACACACTCCCCCTCAGAACTGGAAAAAGGCAAGGATGCTAATTTTCACCGCTCCTATTCAACATAGTCCTGGAAGTGCTAGCCAGAACAATCAGGCAAGAAACAGAAATAAAGGGAACCCAAATTGGAAAAGAAGAAATCAAACTACTGCTGTATGTTGACAATATAATCTTATACCTAAAGTATTCTAAAGATTCTTCCAACAGACTCCTGGACTTGATAAATGAATTCAGTAAAGAATCAGGATACACAATTAACCCACACAAATAAGTAGCACTGCTACACACCAATAGAGACCAAGGTGAGAATTAAATAAAAAAGTCAATCCCGTTTACAATAGCAATCAGAAAGCTAAAATACCTAGGAATGTATTTAAACAAGGAGGTGAAAGATTTCTTCAAGGAGAGCTACAAAACACTGATGAAAAAACTAGAGGACAAAAAACAAATGGATAAATATTTCATGCTCATGAATTGGAAGACTCAACATTGCTAAAATAACCATATTACCCAAAGCAATGTACAGATTCAGTGGAATCCCTATCAAACTATTAACATCAGTTTTCACAGAATAGAAGAAACAACCTTAAAATTCACATGGAACCAAAAAAAAAAGCCAGAATAGTGAAAGCAACCTTAAGCAAAAACAACAAAGCTGGAGGTATTACATTACCTGACTTCAAATTATACTGCAAGGCTATAGTAACACAAAACTGAGGATCTGAAAAGACACAGAGAATGATATGATGGACATTGGAGACTTAGAAGGGGGAGGGTGAAGGGGTGCATGGACAAAACTTCATCTGTCGGATTCAGTGTGAACAGGTGGGGGTGAGTGGGTACACTTAAAACCTGGATTTTTTATACAATGCAACAATATAACCAAAAACTGCTTGTATACTCTAGAGCTATTGAAATGAAAAATATATTTCTGAATAATGTTAAGAAGGTTCATATCCCTGAGGAGTATATTCAGGATTCAGAGAGAGAGATGATAGGTAGACAGATGATAGATAGGTAGATAGATAGATAGATAGATAGATAGATAGATAGATAGATAGATAGATAGATAGATATAGATAGATAGATCATGAATGAATACTTCTGTTGTTTTCATGTTAATGAAGATTGTTACTAATCCATCTTACTGATGAATTTTGGAAAAAGTGCATTTTTCAGACCAATAATACATATCATGTATTTGAGCCTGTGTTACTAACTGCTCTAGTATGGAAAAAATGTATGTCACAGCAACTACAGTTGGGGTACATGTGATAACATTTTCAGTATCGATTGTTATCCATATAGGTTTTAAAGATGACACATTAGTGAATAAATTAAAATATGAGAGAACCATCCCCTTGTAAACTTAAGTTTTTGAGAGTGATGTTAATCTTTACCATATATCTACAGAAAATGATTGGTTTGGGAATGTGATACTAGTTTTTATTCATTGTACTATCTTGGGTGAATATTGATAGATATAGATATCCATTTCCATTTGGTTTTTCATAGATATTAGTAGCTTTCACATGCCAGGGAATTTTATGCAATTACAGAACTTACCCGTGCCTCTGCCCCAAGCAGAATTTGTTCCTTGAAGTCTTCCTCCTCAGTGGGCTGGTTCTTGGCTCTCGTTCTCTCTTAATCTCTCCTCAGGGAGACCATTTCTACTGTTTTCTCAGTTTGGTTCCTCTCAAATTAGAAAAAACTCCTTTTAGGCACCTGTAGTTTGGATTTATTTCCCCTGGAGCTTCCCCTATGAAGCAAAAGGTTCTCACACACTCCAGGGCGCAACTCCAGTATTTCACTCTCTAAAACCTCCCCACTTCCTACACCCAGGCAGCCTCATAGCCTTCAGCACCTCAAACCCCATGAAGATCTTCTCCTCTACCTCAGGGGTCCTCTCCAGATTGAGAGTCCTTCTCCTTATAGGAAAGCCCAGAGACTCACCCCAAAGTGAGCAGGAAGTCACCCCAAAAACAATTAAGAGCAAAATCTCCGTTAACTAACACTTTATTTCTACCATTTGAGACAGTTGTCTTTCTTTGTCAGGGAGGAAAAGTTGGTGAGATGAAATCAATACTCATGCTCAAAATTTTGAAATTTTCTAGCAAATGATTGGTGATTCTACAGGATTCTCAGTTCAGGAAATGAAACTGAAATCTATTTGTCCTCCAGAACATGATTAGCACAGTGGAAATGATTTATAATTATTAAGACATCCATAATCACTGTTATAAATTTGCCACAATACATCATTTAAAAAACATAATATGATTTCCTTTTATGATTATCCAATTATTTTGCAGATACTGTCCAGGATGTATAAGTACAAATTGAATGGCATGCTCTTGTGTTGCTTGGGAATTAGCTATCCTATTGAAAAAATAGTTGGTTTTTTGTTAAACATTTTCTGTTCAACAGAAGCTGTTTTGCAACAGAAGCTGTTTTGTTCAGTTTATGAATCACATTTTCTTTGTTACAAATTTAATCATCAGAATTAAGGTTGTCATTGGGTATCCCATTTCCTGTGTCATCAATTGGCCTGATATAAATTTCTTTGCCGGGCTCGGTGGCTCAGCCTGTAATCCTGCGCCTTTGGGAGGCTGAGGTGAGTGGATTGCCTGAGCCCACGGGTTCGAGACCCACCTGGGCAGGCGAGACCTCATTTCTACAATAAATCAAAAAATTAGCCGGGAGTGGTAGTGTGCACCCGTAATTCCGGCTACTCGGATGGCTGAGGCGGAAGGATCACCGGAGCACAGCAGGTCGAGCCTGCGGTGGCCGGGAGCGGCCGCTGCACTCCAGTCTGGGCGACAGAGTGAGACTCCAACTCAAAAAAATAAAATAAAATAAAATAAATTTCTTTATATTATTCATGAGATAATCAGTCATTTATCCACTAGAATTTCAGTGACCATGTTTTTTACAGATGAAAAACTGAATCGATCAAAAATGGGATGAGTGTTCTGATGATTCAAGTGTAATTTATGTTCGGACTTCCTTTCTGGTGAGTCAGGCTTTACATAGATTAACCAGTGACACAGGTTAATCTTACAGAAATGGCTCCTGTCCAATGAGTTATGACCAGGTTTATGCCACAGGCCATTATCTTGGCCAGTAAGGATGTCACATATTAACTAGCACTATTTTCAGTCCAAGGTCACAAGCTTCCAACCTGATCGGTGGCCATGTTGGCTCATAGTTCAAATTTTGGATGGGGTGAGAAGCTGTGGGATCCTCACATGGTTTTGCTGGAGCATAAAAAGGGATGGTTAAGGGTATAACACTTTACTATGCTCAAGTACACAGGACTGGACAAGGAGAGTTGTTTTTTTAAAAGTCTGTGTATAGATGGAATGTTGTGAGTTTCTTCTAATGTTGTTGCCACTGAATAAGGATCCCAATGTATCCAAGGACTACTCAATGTGAGCAGTGAAAGTTATTTTCTGTGGCAAAAAGGCTTTTGCATATGTGATGCATTTAAAGATATTCACTTTGGAAGATTACCCTGCATTATCTGGCTCGACCCTAATGGAATCATAATATCCTTATCCTTATAAGGGGGAGGCAGAGATTTGAGTCCAAAAAAGGAAGATGATGATATGAGCTTGGGTCAGGGGAGAATGAATAATTTGATGTGGTCACCACAGCCTCTAACTTCTGAGCTCAAGTGATACTCCCTCCTCAGGCTCCTGAGTAGCTGGGACTACAAGTACAGACCACCATGCCATGCAATTTTATTTTAGTTTCTATAGAGATGAGGTTTTACTATGTTGGCAAGGCTGGTCTTGAACTCCTAAGCTCAAGCAGCTCTCTCACCTCAACCTCCCAAGGTGCTAAGATTACAGGCATGATCCACTGCTCTGGCCTGTACTTCAAGTTTTTGAAAGGAGAAAGAGGTAACTTCCTTTTGTAACCCACACAGCCAGAAATTTTTCCTGTTCCTCTTTTGGAAGCAACACAAAAAACATCCTTTAAACGTGTACAGATGCAGTGCTGATGATTTGAGAACTTCATTTCTTTAAAAGTAGACTAGAAGCATTTTGTTTTAGCAACACAACCAGAATATTTGCATGCATCTAATGACACCAAGACAGAAGTAGTGAAGGGGAGATCACATTTATAAAGTATTAGACCTAAACTGTTAATGATTTCAATGCTTTGTTTTTGTAAAATTATATATAATTTTATATATATTATATATATCTATATTAGCAACACATCTATGAAGTCCTAACTGCTTGTGATAAAAAACAACACAGAAGCAGTAAAGCAAGACAGAGTCTACTGGAGGCAGCATTCAGACCCACACTATGGATGATTTCAGTCCTGTGTTTTTCTTTCTTTCTTTCTTTCTTTTTTTTTACAAAGTGGGAAAGGTAGATTTATTAAAAGGAAGATACATTGTGGAGGGCACAATGGACAGTATTCTGTTGACTGCTGCCAAGTCCTTTGTTTTTCTAAGAGGAAATTACATATGTTCCCTTTCAGCAGCACATTCAAAAAGTCCTCCTCTCAGAGGAAACCAACACCAAAGCAGTAAAGTCAAGACATAGCTTTACCTGTTGCAGTATGGAGACACACCCTTTAAGATATTGAGCTCTCATTTTGCTTAAAGGAGACAAGAGATATGTTGCTTTTTAGAGCAATTCATCAGTAAATCCTTCTGGCCTCTAAGGAAACCAACACAAAAGTAGAAAAGAGGACACTCACTGAATAGGCTGAAGCACTTAGACTTAGTCTGTTAATGTGCTCAGTCCTTCATTTTTCCAAAACAAAAATGAAATATGCCCTATTTTTTAAACAGTCAGGAAGTCAGCCTGGAATGAATGTGATGAAATCACCAGAAAAGCAGTATATCCAAGTCAGAATTTAACTCCTCGAAGCATTAAGACCTGCATTATTGAGATTTTGAACACTTTTCTTTTTAGGAAAAAGATGTTCCTTTTAGCCACATAGGCAACAAGTTCCCTCACCTCTTATGAAACCAAGACAAGAGCAGTGAATCCCTGACCACTTTTAACTCGTTGAAGTATTCATACCTGTACTTCTAAGGTATGAGCCTTTGGTTTTTGTACAGAGAGAGCTAGAAGAATAGATCTAGTTCTCAAACATCACAGTCAGAATGTTGTCCTTCCTCTGATAAAACCAATACAAAAACAGTGAAACAGACAGATTTTATCACTTTGAAGCATTGAGACCTACAATGTTGATGCTTAGAATGCTTCATTTTCTCAAAAGGAGAAAGATATATGCTCTTTAATAACACAGCCAAGAAGTTCAACCTGACCTCTAATGAAAAACATAAAAAAACAGTGAAGGCTAGAAACAGAGTTTAAGTAGTTGAAGTCTTGAGACTTACACTGTCGATGTGTCAAATGCATCATGTTTTGGGCAATAAAGGGAAAAGTTCTTTTTTTAGCAACAGAGCCAGAGATTTCTGCTTGCTTTTTCAGAAAACGAAACCAACTGTGAAGCCTAGAGATGCTTCAAAGACTACTTCTCCACCAAGGCAGGGATCAAAGGGGAAGGTGGAGAGATGTAGTTTTGTGTGACCTGCCCTAAGTGTGACCAGACCCAAGGCTAGAGGTCTGGATTCTTGGTGTGAGGAAGGCTGGATTTGCAAAGATTTCTAAGGCAAGAGATGGTCCACTCCACAGGTCTAGGTATGGTAGGTCCATCATGAGGGCATAGTTGGAAGAACAAGGGATCAATGTCCAGGGCAAGTGCAAGGTTCAGCGATTATGTTTGGATCTGGACTTTTCACTGGAATCTAGTGGTACAGGCACCCTACAGAAGACAAAGGGTCCTGAGAGCACCCTCTGCTGCTCTCCATGAAGTAGACAGCTTGGTACATTTGTTTTATTCTTGTTATTGTTTCAGTTTCTGTGATTGGGCAGCGCTATTTCTTGTTATGTTGAGGGTTATAGGTGCTTCAAAGGGAGAAACTCTTGCTCTGCTTTCTGGTCCAGGCTGGGGTGGTTCTCCCACTCACTGGTCGCAGTGGTCAGGATGTGGTATTCTTAATGTGTCCAAGATAACACCTGTATAGGAGATTTTGATTAGTTGCAACACTTCTTTCAACAGAGGGAGGAAAAGGAAGTCAGTTGTTAGTTTTCAGTTAGAACTGTGTGGTTTGAATAAAACAGCGAATGAGGATTCTTTCTATTTTTCACAGAAAATAGTCACTGCATTGTATTTGGTTTCCTGGAACCCAGAGCAGACCATTTCCTTTGTGTTTCTAATCTTAAATTGACTTAATAATGTTCACCACTGTATACAAAAACCTAGTTAGGCACAATGGCTCATGCTTATAATCCCAAAACTTTGCAAATCTGAGACAAGAGGATCACTTGAGGCTAGGAGTTCAAGACCAGTCTGGGCAACATAGAGAGACTCCCATGTCTACAAAAAAAATTTTTTTTAAATAGCTGGACATGGTGGTGGGCACCTGTAGTGTAAGAATTCAAGCCATGGAAATCTTAGGAATGCCAGGCTCGGTGGCTCGGCCTGTAATTCCGCACTTGGGGAGGCCAAGGTAAGTGAATTCCCTGAGCCCGTGGGTTCGAGACCCGCCTGGGCAACTTGGCAAGACCTCATCTCTACAATAAATCAAAAAATTAGACGGGCGTGGTAGCTCATGCCTGTATTTCCGGCTGCTTGGAAGTCTGAGGTGGAAGGATCGCCGGAGTGCAGCAGGTCGAGGTTGCAGTGGCCGGGAGCGTACCACTACACTCCAGTCTGGGCAACAGAGTGAGACTCCAACTCAAAAAACAAAAACTTAGGAAAGAAAGCTTTGTGTGATGACTTGGTAGAGACCTCATTAGGCTCATATTCTATTGGCCTAACCACCAACATGGCTTCAATTTCATATTCATGGTCACTTCATATGGAAGGAAGAACAACACATGAATTTATTTTATTTTATTATTTTCTTTTATGCTTTTGTCATAGTACCAGGATAACATGTGTGGTGTAAGGCCAGTGAATACTTACTCTGAGGCAGGTTCTGTTCATTTAGAGCCCTCTTGTGTCATCCCATTAAGTCCTGATCTGGCCAATACCAACCCCTTTGTAGAGAGAAGAGGTATATTTTTCACTATGCATGTGACTGATGAATCAAATAAATCCTACACTTTATTTGAATTCAGATCTGAGGGTTCATACCTAATTTACCCACAAAAACTAATGGGACCCAGGGTATAACTTCCAAATGCAGGAATATTTCCCATCTCTGACCCATTCACCTTGCCCATAGACTGCTGGACCACCCTTTGTAACTGCTGATTCTGGAACAGGTTCACATGACAAGACCGGTCCTTATTTTCTGGTAGTTCTGCCTTCTCTTTATGCAAGAAGCCTGGGCTTTTTAGATCATTGGACATAGGATATGTGATAGCGAATGGCATCTTTATTTTGTTTCTTCACTTCTTTGGCATCAGGAGCATGATATTAAAAAGTCACTTTCCTTCATAATGCAGTATCATCACCAGTTCATAAATAACTTCTCTTCACTTAAAACAGTTATCATTTTATTTTCATCTATATTGATTATTATATATATGGAATATTCTTGAAATCCCCCAAATTTTAAGACTCTCTCCATAAATTTCTGGTTTTGAAAGACAATTACAATTATCCACCTCCCAATAATCTCTGTGAAGTAGAAATTTCTATGGCAAAAATGATCATCTGTTCATGACTTTTTTCTTAAGGAATGACAGAGTAGTTTTGTGCTAATGTAGATGAAGTTTGTTTCAGTATGAATAAGATATAAGCATGGGATGAAGCTTGAGTAAAAGTAGAAAGTTGCCAAATATTCCTGGTAAGGGAGTTTTATTTATATGGGTTCACGTGGTCTAAAATTAGATAAGTGAGTATATAAGAAAATTTTTTGAAGGCCCCTATGTATTAAGAGTTGTAGTGATGTAAAAGGGGAATTCTGCATTCTTGGTGTAAAAAGAATAGTTTTCTAGGATGATTTTATTTCATAAGAGGTTTAAAGGAAGCATGCTTTGCTTTACTTCCTGAGTACTTTGCCTGCAGCTAAAAAGCAAAACAAACAGTGAAGATGCTGTTTCTGATCAGAATAGCTTCCCGTGCTTTCTGTTGACTTTACCCTGTTCTGGCATGGAAGGTCTAAGTTGCTTTACATTCACCTTTTGAACTCCACTCTCCCCTGTTTCTAAATTCCATCCAGGCAGAAGTCCCTCAGCATTCCTCCCACCCCCAGCTAATATTCATCTCCTTCTCCATCTCCCGGGTGCTCTCTAGCTTAGCCCCCTCTTTCTCTCAGAGTCCATACCATAAGAACAAAGTCCCCACAGAATTAGGTCATAAGGTTACTTTTGTTTGCTAATACATTTTTTTCTTTTGTCTCTATTTATTTATTTATTCATTCATTCATTCATTATAGAGATGTGGGGTACAATTCAGGGTTAGATATATAAACATTAATCACGCAGGTACTCTTGCTGATGAGGTATGCCCCTCCCTCCCCTAACAGTTTCCCTCAACTGCCAATCTCACCCCTCCTTGACTGTTTTCCACTACTGCCAATCACTTTCTCACAGCATTATAATTGTTAAAGGTCAATTTATGAGTGAGAACATATGGAACTCAGTTCTTTGTTTCTGTGATAAATCACTGAGTATGATCGACTCCAAATCCACCCAAGGTGCTGCAAAGTCCATATATTTGTCCTTCTTTGTGGCTGCATAATATTCCATTGTGTATACGTACCACATTTTTTTTATCCAGTTCAATTTCGATGGGCAACACAGTTGGTTTCATGTGTTTGCTATTGTGAATAGAGCTGTAACAAACATACTTGTGCAGGTACCTTTGTCATAGAATGACTTGAGTTCCTCCAGGTTTATTCCCAATAGGGGGATTGCTGGGTCATATGGAAAGTCAATTTCTAGTTCTTTCAGAAATCACCACACTGTCTTCCAAAGAGGTTGCACTAGTCTGCATTCCCACCAGCAGTGTAGAAGCGTTCCTTTTCCTCCACATCCTTGCCAGCACCTGTCATTGTTTGTTTTATTAAGATACCACCTAACCCCTGTAAGAATGGCCATTACTAATATATTTTTTGAGGTGGAGTTCAAGTGACTCCTCTTTCCTCAGCAGGCAGAATTGATGATATGATTCTGAAATCAAAGTATTCGGTTGGAAATATCCAGCCATTGTCAATAGAACTGGTGAGTGACCAGTGGAGAAAAAGAAAGACAGAATCTATTTGCAGCAGAAGGTAGTTAAGTACTGTGGTAGATTTATCATTAATAATTACAGCATAGTCATCTTGTTGGTTCACCACACATTATCTATTTTAGAAAATGTATGATATTGCTCTTGAATAGTGAAATGATAATCTGGTTGTGTAAAACTGGAGCAATTGCCAATAGAAACATGAGAACCTTATTCAATAGAAAAGTAGACATCTGATTTTAGAATAATGACAACTGATTCTTGAACAGGTCAACTGATTTGTCTATCAGAAATATTTATAACTTGTCCAGTAAAATTGTAGACAGATATTTTGAGTACTTTGTTTTTTCTTTTAGCAATATAGTTGCTTATATTCCTTTCCTCTTATAAAACCAACACTGAAAAAGTAAAACAAAGACAGCTTTTAACCCTTTGGAGAACTGAGACATAAAATGTGTTTGAGTACTTGTTTTTCTTAAAGGGTAATGAGATATGTTTATTTCTAGCTACACAATCAGAATGCTTGCCTTACTGTCTATGAAACCAAAACAAAAGCAGTGAAACTAAGTAATCTTTTAACCCCTTGATGCATCTATACCTGTACCATTATAATTTTGAGCACTGAATTTTTTTTCAAAAAAAAAATCTTTTTTAGCTACTTGACTGAATGTTCTCATTGACAGATCAAACAAGAATTAGAAAATTAAGGCACCATTCAATCCCTTGAAGGATGTAGATCTTAAAGCTGTTATTTTCTATACTTTGATTTGCCAAAAGAAGGAAAATTTTTTTAAACTACACAATCAGCATATTGCTTTATTTCATAAAAACCAAAAGAAACACAGCAAAACAGAAACATTTTTCAACCCTTTCGGTATTTACCTCCATTGCTGATATTTTCAGCTTGTCATTTTTTTTTTTTGAGTTGGAGTCTCACTCTGTCGCCCAGACTCGAGTGCAGTGGTCGCTGCCGGCCACCGCAGCCTCGACCTGCTGGGCTCCGGTGATCCTTCTGCCTCAGCCTTCCAAGTAGCCAGAAATACAGGCATGCACTACCACACCCGGCTGATTTTTTGATTTATTGTAGAGATGAGGTCTCGCTGCCCTGGTGGGTCTCAAACCCGCGGGCTCAGGCAATCCACTCACCTCAGCCTCCCAAAGGCGCAGGACTACAGGCTGAGCCACCGAGCCCGGCTTTGCTTGTCATTTTTTATAAGGAGAAAGAAGTACTTTTTTCTTCCAGGGTAGCTAGCTATATGCTTTTCCTATTATGAAACAAAACAAAACAACAAAGAACGAAAAGCCAGATGTTTACTAGTGGCAGCATCTACATCAATACTGTTGCTGTTTTGAGGACTTTATTTTTCTGAAAAGAGGGTACATAGGTCCCTTTCTAAGAACACATTCAAAAGTACTCCTTTTCTTTGAGGAAACCAGCACAGAACATTGAAGGAAAACCTCATATAAGCTGTAGAAGTATATTGACCAAATGTGTTGAAGTCTGGAGCCCTTCATTTTTCTAGAAGGAGTGCAACCTATGTTCTCTTTAACCATACCACCAGCAGGTTCACCTGTCCTCTGAGAAGACCAAGACCAAGGCAGTAAAGCCAAGACTCAGTTTTACCTGCTGCAGCATGGAAACAATCATTGAACACTTCATTTTGCAAAAGGGAAACAAAGATATGTTGCTTTTTAAGTAACTCACCCAAGAAATCTTTTTGGTCTCTGAGACAACCAACACAAAAGTAGTGTCCAGGACATCTAATGAACAGGTTGAAGCATTTAGACTTAGGCTGTTGATGTTTTTAGCATTTTTTCTTTTTAAAACAAAAATGAGATATATCCTGTTTAAAACCAAGTCAAAGCAGTCAAGTTGCCCTCCCAGGATTTCTGGAGGCACAACTCCAAGGCTAGAGGTCAGGATTCTGGGGGAGAAGAAGGCAGGAACTACAAAGAGTCTCAGGGCAAGAGACTGCCCATTCCATAAGTCCAGGGTTGTTGGGCCAGCACTGGGGTATAGTTGGGGGAGCAAAGGATCAATGCCCAGAACCAGTGTGAGGTTCAGCAATTGTGTTGGGTAATCTGGACTCTTCGTGAGAATCCTAACGTTACAGATGCTCTATAGGACAAGGCAGAGGGGCCCAGGAAAACACACTATGCTGCTGTCCATGCAAAGTTGGACAGGTTGAAATATTTGTTTTATTCTTGTGATTGTTTCCACTTCTGTGTTTGGGTAGTGCTATTCCATGTTAATTTTTAAGTTCTCGGTGATGCAAAGTGGGAAACTTTTGTTCTGCTTTCTGGCCCAAGGTGTGGCAGGTCTCCCACCCACTAGTCACAGTGGTCAAGAGGCAGCAATGTTGACACATCCAATATTTCACCCAACAGGAAGATCTTGATTTCAACTGAAAAGCTTCTTTCAACAACAGCCACAACAAAAAAGGAAAGTGGTTGTTATTTTTCAGTTGGAGCTCTTTAAGTTTGTTTGTTCTATTTGGTTTTTGAATTGGAGCTTCACTGTCACCCAGACTTGAGTTCAGTACATTATCATTGCTCAACCTCCTTCCACCTCAGACTTTTGGATAGCTGCAACTACAAGCATGTGCCACCACAAACATCTAATTTTTAAAATTTTTCTGAAGAGATAAAGTCTGGCTGTGTTGTCTAGGTTTGTCTCAAACTCCTGGGATCAAGGAATCCTCCTACCTCCACCTCCTAAAGTACTGGGATTGTAGACATGAGCCACCACTCCCTACTGGAACTGACTGTTTTGAATAAAAAATAGGGTGGGAAACTTTTCCATTCTTGTCCCTCCACCATTTTTTTCCCACAGAAGAGGATTTGTAACGTTTGGAGATACTGAAAGAGGCACAGGACAAAGGGCCTGTATAAACCAAGCATTTATTGGGAGAGAAACTCCCAGGTGAGGTCCCGTGGTCCAGAAAGATGGGCCAAGGGAGTCGCACCCAAGGAGGGGCAGGCTTGGGTTTTTAAGGGTGCTGTATTTGGGAAGGGTGTTGGGGGTGGCAGTGAAGCGGGGAGACAAAGCGTCGCCGCATCCGACATGGGCTGGAAAGTTTCTGTCTGGCCCTTCTCAGCAGCTGCTGGCAGGTTCCAGTAAGCTGGTATGTGGTTTGTGGGTTTGGGATGGAGGGGCACATAGGGGATTGGCGGGTGGAGGGGCAGATGGGGGAAGGTGAGTGCTGCTTCTCCCTGAGCCTAACAAGATTCACTGCAAAACACATGGTCACTTTTAACCACAGGGCCAAGGGTTCTCATGTGTTTCTAATTTTCAAAAAATTTTACAGTGTTTACCATTCTCTACTAAAGGACTGTGAACTCCAAAGATGGAATCACTTCTGTCAATTCAAGAATGAAAACATATACAAAAATTAACTAAAGATGCATTAAATGATAAAACATTATCTGGGCATGATGTCTCGTGCCTGTAATGCCTGCCCTTTGGGAGGCCCAGGTGGTTCAAGACCTGCCAGAACAACTTAGTGAAACCTTGTCTCTACAAAAATAAAATTAACTAGGTGTGGTGGCATGTACCTGTATTCCCAGCTTTTCTGGAGGCTGAGGTGGGAAGGATCACCTTAGCCCAGGAGGTCAAGGCTGTAGTGAGCTGTGATCTTGCCACTGCACTACAGCCTCGGTAACCGAGATAGACTCTGTCTCAAGAAAAAAAAAGGCAAGAAACCACCGATGTTGGTGAGATTGTGAAGAAACAGTAATGCTCATACACTGTTGGTGGGAATGAAAACTAGACCAGACCCTGTGGAAAGCACTTTGAAGATTTTTTCTCCAACAAGAAACAGAGTTGCCATTCAACCCAGCAATCCTACTACTTGGTATATGCTCAAAGGAGGACACATTGTTTTACCAAATAGATTCCCTTACTCTTATGTTTAACACAGTGATATTCACAAGAGCAGCAACATGAAACCAACCTGGATGCCCAGTAAATATGCACTTGATAAATAAAAAAAGGTACATAGTTGCTCTGGAATACTATGCATATTGAATGAAAGCATATTCTTTGCAACAAGGTGAATGCAGCTGAAGGCTATTATTCCAAGTGAATAAACACAGAAACCGAAAATCCCATGCCATACATTCTTCTCATGTACAGATGAGAGCTAAACACCAGGTACACATGGGCATAAATATGAGCAACACAGAAGCTATGGACTCTTAAAGGTGGAAGGGAGAAGGATGGGGCAGTGATTGAAAATCTACCCACTGGGTACCATGGCCACCACTTCAGTGATGGGCTCAGAGAAGCCTAAACTTCACAGTTAGGCAAATCGACTCATATACCAAATCTGCACATGTACCACTTGAATCTCAAATGAAATGAAAATAAATAAGAGAATTACACATTCAATACAATAAAAGTAACAGTGCAAATCAAGGACACTTTCCAAAAAATGACTATGTGGAATTGGATCTGATCCCTGGGATCCCAGCCAAAAAGATTTCCAGGAAGAAAGTAATTCCCAAGGACTTGCCACCTGAAAACTTCTGCTGTCAGTGTCTGACTCAGGGCTTTGGGACCCAGATAAGTACCCTTCCTAAAGAAATCTCAGCCAAAGATTCTGTATCATTTCAGCACTTTTGTCTGCATTGATATACCTATATTTTTAAACCAACTTTGGTTTGGCTTTTTGGTGATGGATATATCTTGTTCTGTTGATAATTGTCAGTGTGGGATGTCCATGTTCAGGTATGGATTCCTGAGGATGAAAATAAAAAATCTCCAAAAATTAAGCATAAGGAGTGCATGTGACTCAAGGAAGGTAGTTAAGCAAAGGGCTGGGCATCACTGAAACTCAATTGCCAGGAGAACCTCAGCACTACACAGGCTGAGAGTTGGGGTACATCAAGGAGTTCACACAGAAACTGAGACAGGGACCAGCAGTACAGGAGAGAAGGAAGCTGTGTTTCAGAGTGCAGACATCCAAGCTGGGAGCAGAGGGAAACTGTTCACATGTAGGAGGATTCAGCATTCCTAGTGATCACCTCCAAGCAGTGTGTGATGTGGGAAGCTCACTGTCAAACTTGATTTGGTTTCAGAAGTGTCAGTAGAGACAGGTAAGACTGCAGACAAAGCCACATGTGGCTTGCAGCATCCCAAGTCACCAAGAGGCTAGTCAGCAAGTTACCGAGAAGGTCCTGGGGATTGGAGTGTCACCAAGCTAGGGAGTCCAAAAACAGGATGTGAGTTTGCTGAGTGACTGAATGGCTGTCACCAGGGAGACAGGAGAGGCAGGGATATGCAGAGGTGAAGTTAAGGGATGAGAGTTAGGTGTCTGAAAGGGGGCTTAAAAAGACATCTACAATGTCAAAAATTAAACTAAACATGTACTCAGCCTTTGCACAGTTTTAAAAAAAAGTTCCCTTTCTGGAAACTGGCAACAGCACTTGCTGGCTAGGTTAAACTTTTTAACAGCTTTTTTTTTCACTTCTGTTAACCACGCTTTCATTGCACCTAGGCCTCCAGGATGTTGCAGTTTGGCCCACTTGGAAAGTCCCAATGTGGTTAAGCCCCACTTAAGCAAGGTCCTACAGCTAATGAGCGCCCCTTGCTGTGGGACTGTCATGTCCAACAGGCAAGTGGCCACCGGCCTGATTTTTGACTAAATAAAACCTCTCCTTTTTATAACTTGTACTTTTGGTACTGATGTCTGTGAATTAAGCACTCGGTCCCTATTTCAGGTGGATTTTTTAAAATGGAGCACCAAGAAACTCAGAAAAAGAGAGTTGTGAGCCACATCCTGGATCACTGGGATAAGCTCCAAGTATGGGGGAGGGGGAAACACAGATGATCTCAAAGTTTTTCACACAGACTGTCCATTCTTCATATATTATACAGCCTTGATAGGAGGATGTGCTGTGGATACTGCGCTCCAGGCAGCCAGTGAAGGAGTATGTTGGACATGGAACCAACCAAGATGGCAGAACAATACAATCAATTGAGAAGGACTTTCCACAAAAGGGTAAAAAGGAGAGTGGTTATTACTTTTCTGATGGAACTTACTGTTTTGAATAAATAAATGAGTGACTAATTTTTCCCACTTTCACCCCATTTTTTCCCACAGAAAATGTTTCACTGTAAAAGATATAGTCTCTTTTAATCATCGAACAGAATGATTCCTTTGTGTTCCTAATTATCAAGCAACTTAAAAGTGTTCACCATCCCTACCAAAAGACTGTAAACTCCAAGGACAGAATACCTCCATTCAATGGAACAGTGATAATGTATACAAAAACTAACTCAAGATGGATTAAAATGGGTTAGAGCCCAAACTACCAAAATCTTAGAAGAAACCATGAGAGCGCCTTTTTAAATATCAGCCTGGTTAGTAAATTTATGACTGAGTCCAAAAAGCAAATGTAGAAAAACAAAAATGGACAAGTGGGGTCACAAACAATCAAGAGAATAGACAACCTACAAAAAAGGAGAGGGTATTTGGAAACTATGCCTGTGACAGTGTACTAATATAAGAAACTTAAATCAATTAAAAGGAAAAACAGTAAAAATAAAACAACACACACCAACATTATTTTAAAAGTGGACAAAAGCATGATGAGAAACTTCATCAAAGAAGATATACAGGAAGTCAATAACACACATGAAAAATGTTCAACATCACTAATCATTAAATACATGCATATAAAAACCATGATGAGATACCACTTCCAAAGAGTCAGAATGGCTATTATTAAAAAGTCAAAAAAGCAAAGGATATTGATGAGGTTGCAGAGAAACAGAACATTCATACAATGTTGGTGGGAATGGAAGCTAGTGCAGTCCCTGTGGAAAGTAGTTGGGGATTTTCCCAAGAATTGAAAACAGAGTTACCATTCTACCCAGTGATCCCACTACAAGAGGTATGCCCCAAAGAGCATGTATTGTTCTACTAAAAGATACCAGTAATTGTATGTTTATCACAGCACTGATTGCTATTGTAGCAACAGCATGGAACCAACCTGAGTGCCAACCAATGGGGAGGTGGATAACAAAAATGAAATCCAGGTTCACTGTGGAATACTATGCAGCCATCAAAAAGAATGAAATTTTGTCCTTTGCAGCAAAGTGAATGCAACTGGCAGCCTTATTATTCCAAGTGATTTTCCAAAGAAACAGAAAACCTAATACCATATGGTCTGTCTTACATGTGGGAGCTAAACACTGAGTACATACAGGCATAAGGATGAGAATCACAGATGCTGAGGACTCTTCAAGAAGAAAGGAGGGAATGGATAGGGACAAGGCTTGAAAAACTACTTATTGTGTAACATGTGAACCACTTCGCTGACAGGCTCAATAGAAGCTCAAACCGCATTATTAGGCAATAGATTTATATACCAAACCTGACTGTTTACTGTGAGAATCTCAAATGAAATTAAAATCAATGGGTGTATTACATATGACACAAAATGTTTAAAAGGGGTGTACACCAAGGAGATTTTCCACCTACTGACTATTTGAAATAAAATCTGAGCCTTGGAATTCAGCCAAAACGGTTCCAGACAAAACAAAAACCCCCAGCTGAGCCACCTGGAACCTTCTGCTGTCTGTCTGACTGAGGGGTGTGAGGCCCAGGACCGTGTCCTTCAAAAGGAAATTTCAGCCAAAGATTCTAAGTGGTTTGAGCATTGTTGGCTGCACTATACTGGGACTTCAACAACATCACTGTACTGTGGATCCCAGGTACTGCGGGTTACAGACATCTTCACTTTGAATATGGCTTTGGTTTGGCTTCATGATGATGGACATCTCTTGTTCTTTTGATGGTTGTTGATGTGGGAAGTCCATGTTCAGGAGGGGACATGTGCAAATGAAATAGCCTCCTGAAATGGAACATAAAGAGTGCATGTGACTCCAGGAAGGTAGATGGGGCAAGGGGGTGGCCATCCAAAGAACTCAGTCTCCAGGAGGCTCAGCACTTTTTAGGCTGAGGACTAAAATAGCTTGAGGTGTTCACAAAGAATCTGAGACTGGGGTTTGTTCTATAGGCGAGGAGAAGCTAGCAGGGTCTCAGTGTGCAGAGAGCCAAACAGAGAACATGGAGGAACTGTGCATACCACAGGAGGGTTTGGCTTTCCCCAGTGGTCAGCTCCCACCAGGTTGGGATGTAGCCAGCTCACTGTCAAACTTGGTCTGGCTTCAGACATGTCAGCAGGGTTAGGTAAGACTGGAGAGAAAGCCCCATGTGACCTGAAGTTCCCCTAATCACTTAGGGCCTTGTAGGCAAGGCAGTGAGATGTTTTGGAGCTTGGGGTATCACTAAGTCAGGGAGCTCATCAGTGGAATGTGGGCCTGCAGAATGGCTGATTGGTTGTCTGGGAGCAGAAAGTAGAGGCAGGGTCATATAGGAGGTGGGAGTTGAGAGATAAGATTTGAGTGTACCTCGAAAACTGGAAACATGGAGGGGAACTCTGATAGTATCAAAGCTTTTCACATAGACTTTTTTTATTCTCCATACATCAAACTGCCTTCATAGGAGAGTGTGATGTGGAGATAGAGGTCTCAATTTTACACCAGGAGTATGTTGGACATGAAACAAACCAAACTGAAAAAGTGGTACATTTCAACTATGTAAACAGAGATATCTGGTTGGATTTTCTTTCCCTTGGACACAAGTGTAACACAGCTCATGCAGCCTCAGATAAAAGGTTGAAAATTTATTGAAAACCACTATGCAGTGGCATTAACTCAGAAAAAGATCTTATCACAGCAGTTTTCCTGTTTTTTCATTTCAGTGGGACACAACTGTTCCTTCTGTGGCTTTCGATTTCTTATTGACACAAAAGCACTTTGAATAGTGAGGGCAAAGACACAGAGCATGGATGACTGCACATGCCCAATGGAGCCATTAAGAGCCCCTGAGACACACATATAGTTGACTGCTTGCTCCCCAGAGATCTCTCTTCTAATTATGGTCACTAGATTTTCTTTGTAACTTGCCACTTGTGTTTTAACTCCACCACGCAACCACCCCTTCAGTCCAGTGTGATGGGCTGCTAACCCATAAGTTCAGGGATCCAGAATCTACTGAGTACCTGTTTTGAACAGCTCTCCTCCAGTCAGGTAATGGGCCTTTACATCCCTAAGGTTGCATTTCTCCTAGCTCCAGTTGCCCTTCCCAGATGTGAGCTTTCCAGTGCTTCCTGAGCTGTTCACTCCAAGATTTCTGCTGTGAATCCCACCTCCCATTTTGTAAACTCCTTGTAGGTTGCATGCAGCACTTCAGCACCAGAAGTCTTTGTAGAGATTATCTACATGATCGTTTGAGCTTTCTTCACCTGGAGACATTTCCCCTACTATGGGTCTTAGACATGTACTCTGAAATCCACCACAGAACTAGGCATGGAGGCTACAGTCACTTTCACTGTAATTCTGCTTATCTGTTTACATGCCACACAGGCTACTCAGTCAGACTGGAGGGCTTCAGTCACTTTCAGAGTAATTCTGTGAATTTCTTCACATGCTAGTCAGTCTTCTCAATCCAGCAGGCGCAAAAGGCCAAATGACCTGAAAATCCAAAAATCAGAAATACAACCGTCCTACAGCTAACTGAAGCGATGCTAGGAAAATCATCCTGATCCAGCTGCACAAGGTCCTTTAACCACAATGGCTGTCTTCAGGAGTTTTGAAAACACAATCACTTTTGTTGGTTCTGCAAATAACTTCTTTGGAAAGACTGATGAAATGAGGCATTTTAAAGTCTAATGGACACTCAGAACACCAACAACAGGCAAAGCTTCTCCAGGCATTGGGGTAAGAATCTTCTTCCTAAGAAGAAATATAGACTTTTCTCTTAATGAAGACATCTGCTGGCTCCTGGGAAATGTTATGCATTCCTCTACTAGATCTTGTCTTCCAGGTGCAGAACACATGAAGCCACAGCATTCCCATCAAGTGCAAGGCTCTGTCTTTTAAGATTCAGAGCATGGCATCCATGCAAATCATCTTCAATTGTCTCCTAACTTAATGGCCTGGAGCACTGTACTCACAGAGTGAGTCTTCCTTGTACAGGAACCAAAGGGATGATGTAAGCTCACCCTGTTCATTCAGAAAATATCACCACCCCCCAAAAGAAGGGCTGCTGACCAATGAGCTTGTGCCCTGGGGACAAGTTCTACCCACTCTCAAGTCTTCCCTCCAACTGATTTTCCATGAAATGAATCTGCCAACATTGTTTTCTGCTTTTTGAGAAGTCTCAAATAGTTGAGTGCTTCGTTTTTATAGGGGAAAGAAATCATTTGTTTTATTAGAAACACTTTTAAAATGTCCTCCTCCGGCCAGGCTCGGTGGCTCAGCCTGTAATCCCGCACCTTGGGAGGCTGAGGTGAGTGGATTGCCTGAGCCCGTGGGTTTAAGACCCGCCTGGGCAACTTGGTGAGACCTCATCTCTACAATAAATCAAAAAATTAGCCGGCATGGTAGCATGCACCTGTAGTTCCAGCTGCTTGGAAGGCTGAGGCGGAAGGATCACTGGAGCCCACAGGTCGAGGTTGTGGTGGCCACACTGCACTCCAGTCTGGGCAACAGAGTGAGACTCCAACTCAAAAAAAAAAAATAGGTCCTCTTCCTTCTACTAACATAGCACCACAACTCAAAAGTCAAGACAGCGAAAAAAAACACAAAGTAAAGGCTGCAACAGCATTTAACCCTGTGAAACCCTTTACCAGGACTGCTATTTTGAGCACGTCATTTTTCAAAATAAGAAAGAGATACTTGTTGGTTTCTTCTTGGTTCCTTTACTTTATATCTTCCCTCAAACACATCAGGCAATACTTGCTAAATTTCAAAAGTAACACAATGATGTAAAGCTAAAACGGCATTTAACTTTGTGAAGGCCTTAGACTGGCACTGCTGCTTTGAGGTCATCGATTTTTTTTTTAATGTAGAAAGAGGTTCCTTTTTTTTTTTTTTTGAGTTGGAGTCTCACTCTGTCGCCCAGACTCCAGACTGGAGTGCAGTGGCCGCTCCCGGCCACCGCAGCCTCGACCTGCTGGGTTCCAGCGATCCTTCCACCTCAGCCTTCCAAGTAGCCGGAATTACAGGCATGCGCTACCACGCCTGGCTGATTTTTTTTTATTATTTATTGTAGAGATGAGGTCTCGCTGCCCAGGCGGGTCTCGAACCCGCGGGCTCAGGCAATCCACTCACCTCAGTCTCCCAAAGGCGCAGGATTACAGGCTGAGCCACCGAGCCCGGCTGAGAAAGAGGTTCTTTTTGGCTTCTTTTTGGCTCATTTTCTTTGTATTTTCCCCTGAATTTGACTTGCAATATGGATTGCCTTTTAGGAAAGCACTAAAAGACATTAAGGCAAACAGTGTTTAACCCTTCAAAGGCCTTAGATCTGCACTGCTGTTTTCGGCAGGAGGCTTTTCTAAACAGAAAAATATTAACTTTTTTGCTTTGATGTTGTTAATTTATTTTGTTATCTCTGGAACAAGGCTGGCAATAGACATTAATTTTTAAGACTGCCACACAAAGAAGTAAAGCCACAATATGTTTAACCCTTCCAAACACTTACACTGGCACTGTTGTTTTGAGCACATCGTTTTTCTAAATTTAAAAAAAAAGAGGGGTACGTCAGGTTTGTTTTTGTTTCCTTTATTTTTTGTTTTCAACAGAACATGTCTCCCAATATACCACTCCTTGTAAGAAAGCAACACAAAAAAGTAACACCGTGCAGGGTTTACTCCTTTGAAACCTTTAGACCAGCACTAAACACTAGAACAGTGTTTTTCTAAAATGGAGAAAGATGTATTTGTGGGTTCATATACTTTGATTCCTTTACTTTTTTCCCTCTGGAACATGGCTGGCAATTGCCTTTTGAAAAAGCAACACAAACAAGTAAAGGCACAACAGCGCTAACCCTTCCAAGCATTACACCAGCACTGATGTTTTGAGCTCATCGTTTTTCTAAAATAAAAGGAGACATTTTCAGTTTCTTTTTGGCTCACCCCAGCTTGCTGAGCCCCTTTCTCAAAAATTCATGGTTGCAGTGTAGGCTGAGGTCCTGTTTTGGACAGCTCCCCTTCAGTCAGGAAATGGACCTCTGCATTTCTAAGGTTTGCATTTCTCCCAGCTCCAGCTGACCTTCCAGGAGTAGAAGTTTTCAATGCCTTCTGAGCTGTTCACCCCAAAATGTCTGCTTTGAATGCTCCCTCCATTTGGTCAATCCCTTGCAGGCTGCAACCCCTCCGCCCTGCAGAAGCCCTCATGGAGATCCTTCCACTCCATCACCTGGGCTTTGTCCATTTTGAGATCTTTCTCCTACTCTGGGTCCTAGGTAGACACTCTGAGACCCAAAGAGATGGAAGCCACAACAGAACTAGGCATGAAGTCTGTAGTCTCTTTCACTATAATTCTATTTATCTGTTGTCATGCCACCCAATCTTCTCAGGCTGAAGGGGTTTGTGCACTTTCATAGTAATTGTGGATTTCTTCAGATGCCAGCCAGTCTTCTCAGTCAAGCAGGCACTACAGGACAAATGAGGCAAAAAAGCAGAGTCAGAGACACATCCTTCCAGCTGCTGGCAAATGTGGTGCCTGGAAAAATGACCTGATTCAGCAAGACAAAGTCTTTCAGCCACACTGGCTGTCTTCATGAGTCCTTAGACCATAATCACATCTGTTGGTTCTGGAAACATCTTTGGAAATAGAGATGACATGAAGTCTTTTAAAGTCTTAGTGGACCATTGGGTCATACTGACAATGGGCAATGACTTCTGAAGACACGTCATATGAAACTTCTTCAACAGAAGAAACGTAAACTTCTCTTTTAAGGAAGACATCTGGTTTTCACAACATGTGCATTCCTGACCTAGATATCTACTTCCCAGATGCAGGACATATGAAGCCAAAATATCCATCATTGAGTCCATGACTCTGTCTTTTAGGATGGAAGGCAAGAAATCCTTGCAGATCATCTACAGTGTGCCTTCTAGCTCAGTGGCCTGGAGGACTCTTCTCACAGAGTGACTTTTCCTTTTATAGAAGCCAAAGGGATGATGTCAGTTCACCACTCTTTTCCAACAGAACACCACCCCTTCCCAGAAGTAGAGCTGCTGTCCAGTGAGTTTGTGCCATGGTACCAAGTTCCATCCACTTTCCACCCAAATGAATCTTTCTACGTTTTGCCTTCTGTGTTTTGCTTTTTATTCCATTAGATGTCACTGAAATTCATTTTATATAGGAAGAGAAAATACTTTTTTTCTTTTCATTGAGAACACTTTTAAAAAGTCCTTCTTCTTTCTGCTGATATCAGTTTAACAGGAAAGTCATGATGGAGTTGATCCCTTGAAGAACCTTAGGTGTGCACTACTGATGTTTTATTCCCCCCCCCCCTCCTTTCTTTTGTTAAGCTGTTTGCAGCTTGTCAGGTCTTTACAAAAATTTTAATCTTGATACTAACATTATGTTACAGGTGTACTGCGTCATTTAAAAACTGCTAGTCTTTATGCTGTCTCTTCCTTCTCCCCCACTAACATAATTGTTGTTTTATAAACCATTCAATTACATATTTGTGCTAGTATAAAACCTGTTTATGCTACTCATTATTCATACTCATTCTACCCTTCCTTGGTCCATTATCTAAAGGCAATGCTCTTATTAATGAGGCTATGTAATTTTTTGCTTTTCCTTCACGAGCAGCTACTGCTTCCCATGCCTTTCATCATCAGAAAGCCTAAAATTTACTTCACCTATTTGGGTTCCGGACCACCTCATTAGAAATGTCCGGCTTCCCACCCCCACCACAGTGCTGCGAGAACCTGCACAGCACCAACTTGGGGACAGCTGAAAGTGCTGACACGTGATGCAGAGGACTTGGTTTGGTTTCAAATTACTTCTCCTACTCTCTCTGCTGTTTTTATTGCTATACTGGCTATTATAGCAAGCCAGGTGTGTCGTATTTATTTTTTAAAAAAAGAAAATCTTATTGGGCTGATATCCCAAACCCTCTAATGTTCCAGCCTGTTACATGGGATACTAAGATTATTACTGTTTTTACTAATCTTTCCTCTTTATTAAAAGGCCCCACTCTTTTTTCATTGTGGGTCAAAACTGTAATCAATCATAATTTTTCCTTTTCAGGTTGTTCTAGTTCTCCTCCAATATGTTTTAGTTTACCTGAAAAATCAAACTACTTGCATAATTTGTAAATTAACTAATTGTCTTACTTTCTCTAATTCATATAAAGGATTTATTATTCTCCACCGACCTCCTTATTTGATGGTTCCTGTAAAACTTCCATCTCTTTGGTATGATGAATATAGTCTAAGAACATTGTATGAGCTTAACTCACTGTTGTCACGACCAAAGAGATTTATAGCAACTGTAATTTTAGGAATTACAGCTTTGATAGCCATTGCTACTTCAGTTTCAGTTTCAGCCATAACCTTAGCTAAAGAAGTACATACTGCTACATTTACAGATCAGTTATCCAAAAATGTCTCATTAGCTTTAGCAGCTCAAGAAATTATTGACCAAAAATTAGAAAGTAAAGTTAATGCATTAGAAGAGACTATTTTGATTATAGGACAGGAACTTGTAGCCTTGAAAATTAAATTGGCTTTGAGATGTCATTAAATGGATTTGTGTCACACCTCTTCAAGTGAACAAGTCTATTCATACCTGGGATAGGATTAAAAATCATATCTCCGGAATTTGGAACCACTCCAACATAAGTTTGGATCTCTCCAAGCTTCATCAGGAAGTACAAGACATTAGCTCTGCTGAAAAACAATTTGAATTCACCCAATTGGCTCAATCGATCTTTAACAATTTTTCTTCATTTGCCAATCAAAGATCATTATTGTCTATATTAATCAATGTGGGAATTTGTGGAGGAATAATCTTGCTACTGTAATGTTTGCTTCCAGTCATCTTCAAATCATTGAAAAATAACATCTCTCGACTAAGCACGGAATTTCATGGCTTCATATTAAAAAACAAAAAAGGGGGATATGTTGGGAGCCAGCCTTGGAGGCCTGCCTAATAACAAAGTCCAGGTGCACTGAGGACCCCCGGCCGCAAAGCGAGCCCGGGCAGCTGAGGCCCTTCTGTCTTCCATCTTTGCTGTTGATACAGCTGAAGAAATTCTATGCAGTCGTGGAAGAAGAAGATGGCATGTTTATGCGAAGAATCACAGCTAACCTGGAAATATCATGGTTTATTTTTCCATTTTTCCCACTATGCCACTTGGCCTTTTCTAACATATGCAAGGGTTAAACTCTGAAGCACATCAAGAATGCTTTCTTTCACTTGGTTATAAGTTACTAGATATTGCTTAAGTAATAAATGATATAAGTATATCCACTCCTTATTTGATTTAGGATTATGCAGTTTAGTGTTTAGACATAAGGATTTTTAGAAGCACAAGTTTATAGTAGTTTATTATGAATTCATTATAAGTTCTAACACTTATCTAGGAGTTATGTAGGCGATTTATAACACTGTTTTCACTACTTAGGATAAAGATTAATGTTAAGGTTTTTACTTAATTCTATAGTTAAAACTCTAAGTTAACATTTATAGAGTAGGTTTTCACTGAACTCATAATATAATAATCAGACACTTTTATGACAGATCAGCTAAAACAGAAAGTAACCTTGAGGGGCCTGGGAAACATTACTAAAAGCTTCTTTTGAGTTCTCTTTAGAAACAAGCACTGCAAGATAAGAGAAAAGTAACGAGGACATGTGGACAAGGGAGGCGATCACAGGACTCTGAAGAACATAAGAGCCTAAGATGAGAATATTCCTGACACATAAAGAAATATACACTTAAAGAAACTTTCTTGAAACATTTGCAATTTGGGACATTGAACTGACAGTGTCATTGTTGGCTTTATGAATAAGACATTGTCTGGAGGCCTTTGGTTTGTTCACTACTAAGACCACTAGCTGGTAACTTTTAAAAGATATGTATGTGAAATAATTTTCTTTGTCTTGCCCCTTCATGAATGGTATAAAAGCTCTGTATTAACTCGCATTAAATTGTCATCTGTTCAAGAAGCAGGTGTCCGTGTATATGATCTTCGTCCGTCACCTATCCGTCTCTCCTACACTTCTCACGACCCTTCCGGGGCGGGCCTCCGCAGAAAGCGGTATTTTTCTTTTTTGTTTACTTTTCCATTTCCCCAGAACTGGGCTGGTAATATGCCTTGCCTTCTAAAAAAGCAACACAAAGAAGTAAAGCAACAACAGCATTTAAACCCTTTGGAACCCTCAGACTAGCACTGCTGTTTTGAGCATATTGTAATTTTAAACAGAGAAAGAAATATATTTTGGTTTCCTTTTGGTTTCTATACTTTTTGTTTTCCCTGGAACACAGCTGGGAAGATGGAGTGCGCTTAAAAAAAGCAACACAAAAAGTGAAGCCACAACTGTCATTTATCCTTTGAAGCCCTTATTCTGGCACTGGTATTTTAAGCCTGTCATATTTTTAAACAGAGAAAGAAGTATTTTGGTTTTGAGAAGGTCATTTTCATAAAGAGAATAAGAGGCATCTTGCCTTTTTTTTTTTTTTTTTTGCTTTGTGTTGCTTTGTTATGTGTTTTGCTTTTTTGCTGCTTTATTTTGTTTTTGTTTTACAACACACTTAGTAATATGCATTGGCTGCTCAGAAAGCAACACCAAATCAGTAAATCCAAAACAGTCTATGCCCTTTTGAAACATTAGATTGTCCCTGCGATTTTGAGCATATTGTTTTCTTGAAGGAAGAAAGAAGTAATACCTTGCTTTTAGCTGTTGTTGTTGTTCTTTCACAGTTTTCTTAAAATTGCAAGCTTTTTAAAAATTGTAACTTAGCAATGTGCTTGACCTCCTATGAAAGCAACACTAAAGCCATAAAGTCAAACAGTTTTTAACCCTTTGAAATGCTTAGACTGGCACTGCTGTTTTAAGAATATTCTGTTTTGAAATGGAGAAAAAAGTACATTGCTTTCCTTTGCTTTTTTTTTTTTTTTTTTTTTGTCTGCAGTGGCTAGCAATATGTTTCCCCTTTTAGTAAACTGACACAAAAAGTAATATCACCACGGCATTTAACCCTTTAAGTCCTTAGACCAGCACTGCTGCTTTCAGCATGTCATTTTCCTAAAGGGAGAAAGAGATAATTTTTTTTTCCCTTGTGGTCTTTGTTTCTTTTTATTTTCTTTCGTTATTAATCCTTTTTTTTTTTTTTGCAACACTGTTAACAATATGCTTTTCCTCTTAAAAAAGCAACATAAAAGGAATAAAGCCAAAACTGCATTTAACCCTTTGAAGGATTAACTGGCACTGCTTATTTAAGTACTTCATTTTTCTTTTTTTTTTTTTTTTATTGAAAGTTAGGGTATTTTTATTTTTTTATAATTAATCAGTATTTTTTATTATTGTTTTGTGGGGTACAGTTAAGGGTTAGGTGTACAATTACATTTCATTCAGGCACCTTATTGATAAGAGGTGTTTTCCCAGTCCCAGATAGATATTAGCTATTGTTAATCCCATCCCCCTCCCCACCCATAATTTCCCAGTACTGTCAGTCATTTTCTTATAGTATTACATTGAATGTTCAAGGTCCATTATATGAGTGAGAACATGTGATATTCTGATCTTTGTTTCTGTGAGAGGTCACTCAGTATTATAGACTCTAGTTCCATCCAGGTTGCTGCAAAATTCATGATTTTGTTCTTTTTTATGGCTGCGTAGTATTCCATCGTGTATATGTACCACATTTTTTTAATCCAGTCCTCTTTTGATGGGCAGCATGGTTGTTTCCAGGTTCTTGCTATTGTGAACAACGCTGTGATAAACATATGTGTGCAGGTATCTTTTTTATAGAGTGATTTGTGTTCTTCAGGGTATATTCCCAGTAGGGGGATTGCAGGGTCATATGGAAGGTCAATTTTTAGAGCTTTCAGGAATCGCCACCATGTAGAAGATTGAAACAGGACCCCTATCTATCCCCATGCACAAAGGTTAACTCCAAATGGATCAGAGACCTAAATGTAAAACCTCAAACCATAAGAACCTTAGAAAAGGAAGGAAATACTCTCATGGAAATCAGAACTGGCATCCAATTCCTGTACAAAACCCGAAACCCACAGGACTTAAGAGAGCAGATAGATAAATGGGACCTTATTAAACTGACAAGCTTCTGCAAAGCCAAAGAAACCATCAAGAGAGCAGGGAGACAGCCTACAGACTGGGAAAAAGTATTTGCCAGTACTTCATTTTTCTAATGGAAGAAACTTCTTTAGAAGCTTCTGAGCTTCTTTTTTGTTTGTTTAGGTTTTGTTTTCTCTGGATCAAATTCAACATGAGTTGCTTTTTAGGTAAGCAACACCAACTAAGGTCACATCAGTGTGTAACCCTTCAAAATTCTGAGTTTGGCACTTTTGCTTTGATTGGTCATTTTTATAAAGGAAATAAGAGGTGCCTTGCTTTTCTTTGTTTTTTTGACATTTTATTTTCCTTTTTCTTTTCTGTAACACAGTTAACAATCTGCTTTGCTTCATTTTTTTTCTTTTTTTTAAAAGAAAGTAGAAAGAAGTAAAGATTATTTTTCACCTTTCACAGATTGGAAAGGGGGCCGACCCTCAGAGGCAAGCATGAGCTGAATAGCCATGAATAACAGGAAGAGGAGAATGACAGAGCGAGAGAGCAGCAGATCTCGGTGGAACCTCCAATAATAATAGGGTCATCTCTGTGTAATCTCCAAAAATGTTAGAGTCACACACTCTCCCAGCGGGGCCTCCAAAGTGTTGTCAGATCTCCTGAGGTTGTGGGTGTCTGGGGCACAATCTAATGCCCCTGAAAGATACAAAGAATTGTACAGAAGTTAGATTACAAAATATAGTTTATTTAAAGTAAATTAGAGAGAGAGAGAAGATTCGCCTCCCAAGATGGGGGAGGGATTCAAAGCCAGGAAGCATGGCAATAGCCATAGCTCAAAGAGCACAGGGCCACACCAGAGTCTAGCAAGGCAGTGGCCTGCTTTGATCCTAAGACAACAACACAAAAGTAGGAAAGCCAAAACAGCCTTTAACACTTTGGGACACTTTGTCACTGCTATTTTAAGCACATAATTTTCTTAAGTGGAGAAAGAGGTATTTGATTTTTGCAGTGTTTTCTCTTTTTAAAAAAAATTTCAATACATCAATATGCTTTGCCTCCTTTACTTTTACTTTGCTTTCTTGAATAAAAAAACTGGAAAGCAATACAAAAGCAGTAAAGCAAACGCAGTTTTTCCCTTTGAAAACTGCAGACCAGCAGTTTTCCCTTTGAAAACTGCAGACCAGCACTGCAGTTTCAAGAGTATCCTCCTTCTAAATGGAGAAAAAGGTACATTGCTTTGCCTTGCATTTTTCTTATTATTTTCTGTGTTTTTCTAAAATTTCTGCAACATGTCTAGCAATATGAAAACAAAAAGTAAAAAAAGGAGCAATGCCAATGCATGTTTTAACTATTTCAAGTTCTTAGACCAGCATTGCTCTTTTGAGCATGTCATTTTTCAGAATGGAGGAAAACATGCAATGCTTTTCTCTGCTTTTTGATCTTTTTTTTTTTTTTGCCTTTGTGTGTGTGTGTGTGCAATACAGCTAGCATATCTTTTGCTCTTAAAAAGAAGAAAAAAATAAAGGTCAAACTGCCTTTAACCCTTTTGAGAAAGGAGGTAGTCAGACGCTAGCTAGGCAGAGAGACAGGGAGGGTCTCGAGGACAAGTAATATCTGTGGAAATGCCCCTGCACTGCCCCCCTTATATAACTAGCAATTGAAAATCTGGTTGATGTGTTCAAAAACATCCTCTTAGCTGGATGTTTTGTTCAAAGGGACATTTTGCCATTTGGATGAAGGCACATGCTTAACTAAGTGACCTAAATTAACCTAAGCTTGATATTAACATGATTTTAGCTTTGAGGTTTTACCCCCCAGAGAGGGTTTTTCTGTGGTACTTATGGGTAATAATCAAGATGGAGTAACTTTGGACAGGAGCACATATGCGCAGTGAAGGTTGAGACAAAGAAACAGGAGGGTGAGATGCAAATGAGAGGCAGCTAAGATGCAAATGAGAAGAACTCCTCTAGAAGAAAAAGAGAAAAACCCAGAACACTCTTGCACTTTGTGTAACTCATTTCGGTCCCCTCTCTTTCCTGGAAAGCTTCATTGCTTAATAAACTCCTTCTTTAACTCATTCTTTTCCTGTCTGCATTCCTTAATCTTCTTGGTCATGGGGCAAGAACCCTACATTCCTGGTTTAAGCTGACAATAGAGTTAAATACTCCTGTAACACTTTGAAGTTCTTAAACGGGCACTGCTGTTTGAGACCTTTACTTTCTTGAATGAAAAAAACTGGTAAATCCCATTTCATTGCTTTTTTGTTGTTCATTTTCCTCGCTGCATTTTTGCAGCAAAGCTAACAATATACTTTTCTCTTTAAAAAGTAGCACAAAAGAAGTAAAGTCAAAATAGAACTTAATCATTTGAATCTCTTAGAGAGGCTTGACTGTTTTGAGCACCACTTTTTAAAAATTTTCATTTTAAAGATGTGGGGTACAATTCAGGGTTAGGTATACAAATGTTCATTATGCAGGTATCCTTGAGATGAGTTGTGCCCCTCCCTCACCTGGCAATCCCCACAACTGCCAATCCCATACCCCCTCCTCTGGCAGTTTCCCGCTACTGCCCATTCCTTCTTTTATATTATTATGATAATTTTTCAAGGTCCACTTATGAGTGAGAACATATGGTACTTTTCTCTTTATTTCTGTAATAGATTACTGAGTATGATAGACTCTAAATCCATCCAAGTTGCTGCAAAGTCCATATATTTGTCCTTCTTTATGACTGCATAATATTCCATTGTGCATATGTGCTACTTTTTTTTATCCAGTTCAGCTTCAATGGGCAGCATGTTTTTTTCCATGTTTTTATTATTGTAATTAGAGATGCAACAAACGTGACTGCACTTTTCTTTTAGGTAGAATGACTTGAGTACCTCTGGGTATATTCCCAATAAAGGGATTACTGGGTCTATATGGAAGACCAATTTCTAGTTCATTCAGAAATCGCTACACTGCCTCCAAAGAGGTTGCACAGGTTTGCATTCCCACCAGCAGTTAGAAGCATTCCTTTTTCTCCACATCCTCAAAAGCATCTGTTGTTGTTTGTTTTAATTATTGATGGTCATTCTTACTGGGGTTAGGTAGTATCTCAATGTAGTTTTGATTTGCATTTCCCTAATGATTAGTGAGGCTCAGCACGTTTTCAAGTGTCTGTTGACTGCTTGTATATCTTTTGAGAAGTGTCTATTCATGTCTTTTGCCCACTTTTTAATGGGGCTGTGTGTTTTTTTCCTTTTGGCACTTTTGAGTTCCTTGTAGATACTAAATGTTAGGCCTTTGTCAGATACACAGTGGGCAAATTTTTTTTCCATTCTATGGGCTGTCTTCCTGCTCTCTTGATGACTGCTTTTGCTTTGTGGAAGGTTGTCAGTTTGATGTCCCACTTGTCTATCTTATCTCATGGTATGGGCACATGGAATTTTGATCAGGAATTTGTTGCCAGTTCCAATTTCCATAAGGATGTTTTCTGCATTTTCTAAGATTCTTATAGTTTGAGGTTTTATGTTTAGGTCTTTGATCCATTTGGAGTTGATTGTTGTGTATGGTGATAGGCAAGGGTCCTGTTTCAATCTTCTGCATGTGATCAGTCAGTTTTCCCAGGTGAGGTTCTCCTCTCCTTAGTGGTTGTTGTTGGAGGTTTTGCCAAAGATGAGTTGGTTGAGAAATTGAGACTTTGCTTCTGGAATGTCTATCCTGTTCCATTGGTCTTGATGCCTGTTCTTGTACCAATATCAGACTGTTTTGATTATTGTGGCCTTATAGTAAAGTTTGAAGTATGGAAGTATGATACCTCCTGCTTTGTTTCTTTTGCTAAGGATTGTTTTGGCTATTCATGGTCATTTATGTTTCCATATGAATTTCTGTATTATCATTTCCGGACTGAGAAGAATTATGTTATTAATTTGATGGGTATTGTATTGAATCTGTAGATTGCCTTTGTTAAAATGACCATCTGTAGAATGGTCATCTAAACAATGTTGATTCTTCCTATCCATAAGCGTAGAATATTTTTCCATTTGTTTGTGTGTTCTTGGATTTCTTTGAGCAGTGTTTTGTATTTCTCTTTGTGAAGGTTTTTCACTTCTCTGATTAGGAAGATGCCAAGGTATTTCATTTTTGTGTGGCTATTGTGAATAGGATTTTGGTTTTTATTTGGTTTTATGCCTGCCTTTTGTTGATGTATAAGAATTCAACTCTCTTTTGCACATTTATTTTGTACCCTGAGACTTTCCAAAGTCCTTTGTCAGTGCAAGCAGCTTCTTGATATATTATTTTTTTATTTTTGAGGTATAGGATCATATCGTCAGCAAAGAGGGTTAACTTGACTTCCTCTTTTCCTATTTGCATACCCCTGATTTCCTTATCTTGTCTAATTGCCCTAGCTAAGACTTCCAACACAATATTGAACAAAAGGGGTGAGAGTGGGCAGCCTTGTCTTATCCAGTTTTCAGGGGAAATGATTCCAGTTTCTGTAATTTAGCAATTTACTAGCTGAGGGTTTATTGTAGATGATGTCTACTCTTTTGAGGTATGTTCCTTCTATACCTAGGTGTTTGAGGGTTTTTATCAAGATGGGATGCTGGATTTTATCAAATGGTTTTTCTGCACCTAATGATGCAATCACGTGGTTCTTGTTTTTTCATCTGTTGATATATTGTATTATATTTATGGTCTTGGGGATGTTGAACCAGCCCTGCATCCTGGGGATGAGGCATACTTGGCCATGGTGGATGATTTTTGAGATAGGTTTTTGGATCCAATTTGCTAGACTCCTGTTTAGGATTTTTGCATCTATGTTCATAAGGGATATTGCCCTGCAGTTCTCTTTTTTTAGTTGAATCTTTATCTGGTTTGGGTATCAGTGTGATCTTCACTTCATTAAAGGATTAGGGAAGAATTCCATATTTCTCAATTGCCTGAAATATTTTTGACACAATTGGTATCAGCGCCTTCTTGTACGTTTTGTAGAATTCTGCTGGAAAGCCATCCACTCCATGACTTTTTTTGGTAAGTAGTTTTCTTATGACATAGTTGATATCCTGGGTTGTTATCGGTCTATTTAGTATCTCAATGTCTTGTTTCTACTTGGGTAGGTTGTGTAATGTCAGAAATTCCTCTATTTCATTTGGGTTATCAAGTTTGTTTCCATATAAGTGTGCATAGTAATCTCTGATAATCTTTTGTATTTTTCATGGTCAGTTGTGATATGATCTTTTGTATTTCTGATTGTGTTTATTTGGGCTTTTTCCCTCTTTTTCTTAGTCATTCTTTCTAGGAGTCCATCAATCTTGTTAATTTTTAAAAGAACCAGTTTTTTGTTTTGCTGATGTTTTCTATGATATTTTTGTCTCCTATGTCCTTATTTGAACTCTTATTTTGGTGACCTGGATTCTTCTGCTAAAGTTAGGGTTCTGGTGGTCTTCTCTTTCCAGCTCCCTTAGGTGATTTTCTAGGCTGTTAACTTGTGATCTTTCCATTTTCTTGATGTGTCTTCAGAGATATACAAATTCCCATCTTAGAATTGATTTCATGATATCTCAGAGGTTTTGGTAAGATGTTTCTTCCTTTTCATTTGTTTCAAAGAAACCTTTCAATTTCTTCTTTTATTTCAGTGTTGACCCAGTCATTGTTCAGCATCATGCAGCTTAGTGTCCATGTCTTCGTGGGCTTTGGGAAAATTTTGTTGTTGTTGATATTTATTTTTATTCCACTGTGGTCTGAGAAGATGTATGGTAATATTTCAACCTTATGGAATTTGTTTATGCTTGATTTATGGCCAATGTTTGATCGATCTAGGAGTACATTTCATGTGTTGATGAGTAGAATGTATATTTTGATGTTGTTGGGTGGAATAATCTTTAGGTGTCTATTAAGTCCATTTGGTTGAGTGTCAAGTTTAGGTTCTGGATCTCCTTGTTGAATTTTGCCTTGATGATCTATCTAGGGCTGATAGTGGGGTATTCAAATCCCCTGCTATAATAGTGCTAGAGTCTAAATCTTTTTTTAGTTCACTTAGAAGTTGCTTTATAAATGCTGGTGCTCCTGTGTTTGGTGCATATATGTTTAAGATGGATATTTCTTGTTGATAGATTGAACCTGTTTTCATTATGCAGTGGTCTTTGTATCTTTTTATTTTATTTATTTATTTTTTAATTTTTATTTTTTGAGTTGGAGTCTCACTCTTCACCCAGACTGGAGTGCAGTGGCCGCTCCTGGCCACCGCAGCCTTGACCTGCTGGGCTCTGGCGATCCTTCCCCTCAGCCTTCTGAGTAGCCGGAATTATAGGCATGTGCTACCATGCCCAGCTAATTTTTTGATTTATTGTAGAGATGAGGTCTCGCCCACCCAGGGGGGTCTCGAACCTCCGGGCTCAGGCAATCCCCTCACCTCAGCCTCCCAGGCTGAACCACCTTTTTAAATTTTGATAGCTTAAATGTTGTTTTGTCTGATTTTAAGATCGTGACCCCTGCCTTCTTTTGTGATCCATTTACCTAGAAACACATTTTACACACTTTACCTTTGAGTCTGTGTGTGTCCCTTGTGGTAAGATGAGTTTCCTGGTTGCAGAGAATAATAGGGTCATGGTTTCTTATCCAGTTTGCCATTCTGTGCCTTTTCCATTATACATTTAGTCCATTCATATTCAGACTGACTATTGATATGTGATTGTTTATCCCTGTCATGAGGTTCTTATAATTTTTTTCTTTGTTTGCTCATTTCCCTTTAGTTTTGGAGTCCATGTATGTGTGTTTTCCAGTTTGCTGTTGCAATGTATTCTCTGTTGATTCTGTGATCTCTTGTTTCTCTTGGGAAGTGTGTGGGCTTCTTCTTTTTATTTCTCCTGTGCTTAATACCTTTTTAAGTGGCTCTTGTAGAGTTGGTCAGGAAGCTGCATAATCTGTTAGGGATTGGATGTATGGGGAGGATTTTAATACTCCATCACTGATGAAGCTGAGCTTGACTGTGTACGAAATTCTTGGTTGTCAATTCATCTTTGACAAAGCCTCCAAAACAAACACTGAAGAGAGGAGAAACTATTCGGTAAATGTTGTTAGGAAAACTGGCTGATCACATGCCAAAGATTGAAATAGGACCTCTACCTATCACCATACACAAAAAAATCAATTCTAAATGCATCAAAGACCTGAACATAAAACCCCAAACTATAAGAATCTTAGAAAATGCAGGTGGGCTTGGTGGCTCAGCCTGTAATCCTGCACCTTAAGTGGCCGAGGTGAGTGAATTGCCTGAGCCTGAGGATTCGAGACCTGCCTTGGCAACTTGGCGAGACCTCATCTCTACAATAAATGAAAAATTAGCTAGTTGTGGTAGTGCACACCTGTAATTCTAGGTTCTTGGAAGGCTGAGGCAGAAGTATCACCAGACCCCAGCAGATTGAGGCTGTGGTGGCCAGGAGCGTGCCACTGCACTCCAGTCTGGGCGACAGAGTGAGACTCCAACTCAAAAAAAGAAAAGAAAAGAAACTGCAGTAGACACCCTTATGGAAATTGAAACTAGAAACCAATTCCTGATCGAAACTCTAAGAGCCCATACCATAATAGATAACATAGGGGGACCTCATAAAACCAAAAAGCTTCTGCAAAGCAAAAGAAACTATCAAGAAAGTAGGGAAGACAGCCCACAGAATGGAAAATATATTTGCCAACAGTGTATCTGACAAAGGCCTCACATCTCGGATCTACAAGGAACTCAAATGCACCAAAAGATAAAAAACAAACAGCCCCAGTAAAAAGTGGGCAAAAGACATGAATACCTACCTCTCAAAAGAAGATATACAGGCAGCCAACAGACACATGAAAAAGTGCTCAGTCTCACTAATCATCATAGAAATGCAAATCAAAAACACGTTGAGAAACCACCTAACTCCAGTAAGAATGGCTATCATTAATAAAACAACCAATAACTGATGCTGGCAAGGTTACAGAGAAAAAGGAATGCTTCTACACTGCTGGGGAAAATGCAAACTAGTGCCACTTCTGTGGAAGACAGTGTGGTGATTTCTGAATAAACTAGAAAATGACCTTTCTTATAACCAGCAGTTCCCCTATTGGGAATATACCTGGAAGGACTCAAGTCATTGTACCATAAAGATACTTGTTCACGCATGTTTGTTGCAGCTCTATCACAATAGGAAAGACATGGAACCAATCATACTGCCTATTGTAGCTGAATTGGATTAAGAAAATGTGGTAGAAATATATATTAGAATATTATGCAACCATAAAGAAGGGCAAACGTATGAACTTTGCAGCAACTTGGGTGGATTTAGCATATATCATACTCAGTGATCTATCACAGAAACAAAGAACAGAGTACTGTATGTTCTCACTCGTAAGCTTGAACAATTATCATAATGTTGGGAGCCAGCCATGGAGGCCTGCCTGCTGACAAAGTCCAGTGGGCTGAAGACCCCAGGTCACAAATCGAACCTGGGTAACTGAGACCCTTGCTTCTTCTACTTTTGCTATTGGTGTAGCCAAAAAAGTTCTGAGGATGGAAAGCAAAATTGCACTCTCACCTCTACTACCCCTTGCAAAAAGGCAAGAGGGGAATTCATGAAAAATTACCTTCCCTTCATTTGAATTCCTCCCCAGGTTTCCACGTCCCCAGCCTCCTGGTATTAAACCGGGCAATCACTTGATTAAACATTGTAGTTGGGAAAATTGTAAAAAATCAGAAAGTGCTTGATTTAATGTTTGTCAGGGAACTCACTGATCTTGCCAGGAAATTGTCAATAGAGATTTAAAATATCATGTGCAGATAGATAATTACTTGTAAGATTTTATTTCTTCTGATTGGTGACTAATTGGAGAAATTTGAGAAGCTACAGTTTGTATTTTTAGGAAGAGTGCCAATGCAAAAGTTATATTTACTTAATTTCTTAATTTCTACATCTGGGGTATTATGCTTAAAAAGTTAACAACCACATAAATATTAGGGCACCCTTGCCTTTACTTCCCTTTGTTAAGGAGGCTTGTAATTCTGGTTAGGGATTGTGACTAAGGTGACTTGAGCCCGAGAGGCCTTTTGTTTTGCAAACGTTGAAGCTCATTCTTCCTGGCAGGAAATAATTAACACAGATTGTAAATACCAGGTGCAACATTGTGGAAAACTAGTCAGACCAACATGCGGCTAAGAAACCTTGAAAATGTTCTTTTATCCCGGCTAGTTGCAAATTGCTGTGTGAAGGTCACAGGTGTGACTTGCTAATCTATGTGACAATTATAGTGCTTAGAACTTGGTAGTGATTTATAATGTAATAGTTATAGGAATAAGTAAGTTTTGTATGGACATTAAGAAATGGTAATCTTTAAAAAATGCTAGAAGTTTGTAAAATTTATAGTTAATGTTTAGGATGATAATGTTTTAAGATCAAAACAGAATGAACAAAGATACATTGGCTGTCCAGTCCATTAAATTGTAACTGATTGCCTTGAAAATAAAAAACATGTAGGGTATAAAAGGAGTTGGAAAAGACAATAAATCGGCATTTGTCCTGTTTGCAACAGAGTCAGTGTCCAAGTTTTTTCTCCTGTGCCGACACCATCCCTCTTTCAGGAAACCCTGACCCGCTGGAGCTGGACTCCGGCAATCATAATACTATAAGAAAGGGATTGGCAGTAGTGGGAAACAGCCAGGGAAAGGAGGGGTAGGATTAGCAGTTGAGGGAAACTGCAGGGGAGGGAAGGACACACCTCATCAACAAGGTTACCTGCATAATGAACATTTGAATACCTAACCTGAATTGTGCCTCACATCTTTAAAAGCAAAAAAAGGAAAAAAAGAAATTCTTTTTTGAAATTTTTTATCTTTGAGGACTTTGAATCTTGGACTCCAGTCCCTTCTTGCTTGTAGTGTCTCAGCTGATAGGTCTGCTGCTACTCTGATTGGTTTTCCCCGGTAGGTATCTGATCTTTCTACCTGGTAGGTGGTCTGATTTTTCTCTCTTGCTCCTTTGGAATTTTTTTCTTTTGTGTCTACTTTGTATAGGCTAATTACTATATATCTAAGGGTTGGTCTTTTCATTTTATGTATTGTGTGGGTTTTCTGGATCTCTTTTGTTTGGCTGGTAACATCCCTGCTGAGATGGGGAAAATTTTTTTGATTTAGGATTTAGAGTCTGTCATACTCAGTGATCTATCACAGAAGCAAAGAACACAGTACCAGATGTTCTCATTCACAAACGAACCTTGGACAATTATCAGAATACTATAAGAAAGGGATTGGCAGTAGTGGAAAATGGACAGAGAAGGGAGTGGGATTGGTAGTTGAGGGAAGAGAGGGACACACCTCATTCATAAGGGTACCTACACAATGAACATTTGTTTACCTAACACTAAATTTTACCCCACATCTTTAAAATAAAGAAAAAAGCAAAATAAAAACTGAAAAAATAAAAAATATAAATAAAAAAGAAAAATGCTCAATATCACTAATTATCAAGTAAATGCAAATAAAAACTATAATGAAATATCATCTCACATTAGTGAGAATGGCTATCACTAATAAGTCAAGAAAAAAAGGATGCTGGTGAGGTTGCAGAGAAACAGGAATTTTCATACACTGTTGGTGGGAATAGCAGCTAGGGCAGCCCCTGTTGAAAGCAGTTGTGGATTTTTTCAAGAAATAAAAACAAAATTACTATTCCACCTAGGACTGGCAATACAGGAGATATGTCCAAAGAAGCAAGCATTGTTCTACTAAATGATAGTAGTAGTCAATATAGAAATTCATATGGAAACATAAATGACCATGAATAGCCAAAACAATCCTGAACCAAAGAATTAAATTGGGAGGTATCACACTTCCAGACATTAAACCTTATTATAAGGATATAATAATCAAAACAACTTGGGATTGGCACAAGAAAAGGCATAAAGACCAGTGGAACGGGATAGAGATTCCAGAAGCAAAATCACAAATTCTTAACCAGTTCATCTTCAACAAAGCCTCCAACAACAATCATTGTGGATAGAGGAACCTACTCAGTAATTGGTGCTGGGCAAACAGGCTGACCCCTTAACAAAATTAAAACAAGGCCCCTACCTATCACCATACACAAAAATCAACTCTAAATGTATAAAAGATCTAGACATAAAATATCAAGTAATAAGAACTTTATAAAATACAGGAGAAACCCTTATGGAAATAAATTCCTGGCAATAAATTCCTGAACAAAATCCCAAAAGCCCATTTCATAAGAGATAAGACAGACAAGTGGGACCTCATCAGACTGAAAATTTCAGCAAAGCAAAAGAAACCATCAAGAGAGTAGGGAGATATCCCACAGAATTCAAAAAATATTTGCCAACTGTATATCTCATAAAGACCTAACATCTAGGTTATACAAGGAACTCAAATGTGTGAAACAAACAAACAGTCCTATTAAAGAGTGGGCAGTCCAGACTCAGTGACTCAGCCTGTAATCCCAGCCCTTTGGAGACCAAAGCGAGTGGATTGCCTGAGCCCACAGGTTCAAGAACAGCCTGGACAACTTGGTGAGACCTTGTCTCTACAATAAATTTTTAAAAATTAGCCAGGTGTGGTAGCACTTCCCTATAGTTCTGGCTACTTGGAAGGCTGAGGTGGAAGGATCACCAGAGCCCAGCAGGTGGACCCTGGGGTGGCTGTGAGTGTGTCACTGGACTCCAGCCTAGGCGATGGAGTGAGACTTCAATTCAAAAAAAACCCCAAAAAGTGGTCAAAAAATATGAATAAATGCTTCTCAAAAGAAGACATAGGAGCAACCAAAGATGCATGAAAAAAAGTTCAGCCTCACTAATTATCAAAGAAATGCACATTAAAACTACACTGAGATACCACTAAACTCTAGTCAGGATGGCCACCATTGATAACTCAAATAACTACAGGCACTGGAGATGAAGTGGAGAAGAAGGAACACTTCTACACTGTTGGTGGGAGTGTAAACTAGTACAACCTCTGTGGAAAACATTGTGGCAATTCCTAAAGGACTCAGCAATCCCCCTTCTGAAAATATACCAGGAGGAACTCAAATCCCTCTATGAAACAGATATCTGTATGCGCAAGTGTATTGCAGCATTATTCACAATAACAAAAACATGGAACCAACCATGCTGCCCATCAAAGGTGGACTGGATTTTTTAAAAGGTAGTACATATATACACAATGGAATATTATGCAGTCATAAAGAAGGACAAAATTATGTACTTCAAAGCAACTTGCATGGATGTAGAGTCAATAATACTCAGTGATCTATCATAGAAATAAAGAACTGAATACCACATGTTCTCCTTCATAAGCAGACCCTGAACAATTATCAAAATACTAGAAGAAAGGCATTGGTAGTGGGAAACTGTCAGGGAAGAGGTGGCACACTTAGTCAATAAGGATACCTAGTGAAGTGAGGACTAAAGTGAGGCCCAAACTCTACCTGTAAAGTGACTATTTGCATGCTTTATCCGGAATTGTATCCCACATCTTTAAAATGAAAATTTTTTAAATTCCCCATAAAAAAGTGGGCAAAAGACATGAATAGACATTTCCAAGGAAGATATATGAGCAGTCAACAGACACATGAAAACATGCTCAGACTCATTAATAATCAGAGCAATGCTAATCAAAACTACACCGAGATACCACCTAACTCCAATAAGAATGGTCATCTTTAATAAAATTAAACAACAACAGCTTCTAATGAGGATGCAGAGAAAAGGAAATGCTCCTACACTCTTGTTGGGAAGGCAAACTAGTTCAACTTGTATGGAAAACAGTGTGGCAATTCCTAAAGGACCTAGAAATTGATCTTCCATATGGACCCAGCAATTCCACTTCTGGGAATGTACCCAAAAGATCTTAAATCACTCTACAAAAATGATACCTGCACATGCATGCTTACTTCAGTGCTATTTACAATAGCTAAAATTTGGAACTAACCGTGTAGCCCATCAAAACTGAACTGGGTAAAAAAAAAATATTGTAAAAGCCGGGCTCGGTGGCTCAGCCTGTAATCCCGCGCCTTTGGGAGGCTGCAGCGAGTGGATTGCCTGAGCCCGCGGGTTCGAGACCCGCGTGGGCAGCGAGACCTCATCTCTACAATAAATCAAAAAATCAGCCGGACGTGGTAGCGCATGCCTGTAATTCCGGCTACTCGGAAGGCTGAGGAGGAAGGATCGCCGGAGCCCAGCAGGTCGAGGCTGCGGTGGCCGGGAGCGGCCACTGCACTCCAGTCTGGGCGACAGAGTGAGACTCCAACTCAAAAAAAAAAAAAAAAAATATTGTATATATGCATGATGGAACATTATGTAGCCATATGGAAAACAAAATTATATATGGACTTTGCAGAAAATTAGATAAATATAGAGACCATGATACCCAGTGTTTTATCACAGAAACAAATAACTGAGTACACATATTCTTACTTATAAGTGGACCCTGAAAAATTTTTTGTTGTTGTTGTTTATGAGGTGGAGTCTCACTCTGTCACCCAGACTGGAGTACAGTAGCCACTCCTGGCCACTGCATCCTCAACCTGCTGGACTCCGGCGATCCTTCCGCCTCAGCCTTCCAAGTAGCTGGAACTACAGGCGCGCACTACCATGCCCGGCTAAATTTATTTTTTTGGATCTATTGTAGAGATGAGGTCTCGCCAAGTTGTCCAGGCAGGTTTCAAACCCGTGGGCTCAGGCAATCCACTCACCTTGGTCTCCCAAAGCACAGAATTACAGGTTGAGCCACCGAGCCCAGTTGACCCTGAAAATTTACCATTATACTTTAAGATGGGACTGGCAACAGCTGGAAATGGCCAGGGGAGGGAGAAGGGGGCTCATAACATCAATAAGCATGCCTGATTTTAAACCAGGCAAAGTAAGGACCAAAGAGAGAACCAAATTTTACCTGTACAATGACCACTTGTATGCCTAATCCTGAATTTTGCCTCAGGTCTTAAATAAAATAAAATAAAAGATAATAGTATAGTATTCCTATATTTATCACATTACTAATCACAATAGAAGCAACATGGAACCAACCTTAGTGCTCATCAATGGTGAGGTGGATAATATAAATGATATCCACATTCATTATGGAATACTATGCAGCCATGAAAAAGGAATAAAATTATGCCCTTTGCAGCAACATGAATGCAGTTGGCAGCCCATATTCCAAGTGAATTTCAAAAGAAGCAGAAAATCTAATACCAAATGTTCTGATTTACAAATGGGAGCTTTAACACTGAGGACACATGGGCATAAGAATGAGAACCACAGATGCTGAAGACTCTTCAAAAAGGAAGAGGGAATAGATAGGGACAAGACTTGAAAAACTACTTATTGGGTAGTATGTAACCACTTTGGTGACAGGCTCAATAGAAGCTCAAACCAGCATATTAGGCAATAGACTTATATACCAAACCTGACCACTTACCCAGTGAATCTCAAGAGAAATTAAAATCAAAGGGATCATTATATTTTATACAAAATTCTAAAAAGGGGTGAAAACCAAAGATATGTTCCACACACTGACTATTAGGAATGAAATCTGAGCCTTGGAATTACAGTCAAAATGGTTCCAGACAAAAAGAATACCCCTACGTTGGCCACCTGGAACTTTCTGCTATCTGTCTGACTGAGAAGTGTGGGGCCCAGGAAAGTGTCCTTGCTAAGGGGATTTCAGCCAAACATTCTGTGTAGTTTGAGCATCATTGATTGCATTGTAGTGAGACTCCATTAGCATCACTGTATTGTGTATCCTAGTTCTTCTGGGTTACAGATATCTTCACTTTTGATATGGCTTTGTTTTCTCTTCATGGTGATGAGCAGCTCTTGTTCTTTTGATGGTTGTTGATTTGGTAAGTCCACGTTCAGGAGAGGACACATGAGGATGAAAATAGCCCCTGGAAATGGAGCATAAAAGGTGCATGTGGCTTCAGGAAGGTAGATGGTGGAGAGAATGTGCATCTAAAGAACTCAGTCTCTAGAAGGGGCTCGGCACTTCTTAGGTTGAAGACTAAAATAGATCAAGGTGCTCACACAGAAACTGAGACTGGGGTCAGCTCTATAGGAGAGGAGAAACTCGCAGGGATTCAGTGTGCAGACAGACAGAGAGGGTGGAGGAATTGTGCACATAAAAGAGGGTTTGTTTTCCAGTGGACAGCTCCAACCAGGGTGTGATGTGGGCAGCTCACTGTCAAACTTGGTCTGGATTCAGACATATCAGCAGGGTGAGGTAAGGCTGCCGAAAAAGTCTCTTGTAGCCTGCAGCAATCCAAATCACCTAGAGTCTCATAAGCAAGGTAGTAAGCTGGTCCTGGAACTTGGGGTGTCAGTTAGCTAGGGAGCTCATCAGTAAAATGTGGGCCTGCAGAATGGCTGATTGGTTGCCCAGGGACAGAAAGTAGAGGCAGGTTCATGCAGGAGGTTGGAGATGAAGATAGTTTTTGGTATACCTCAAAACAAGGAGATCTGAGTGATACAGAAAAAGTAAGAATGTTGTAAGCTAATGCCAGGATCAACGGGAACAAGTTCCAAGTTGGTGGTGGGGTGGGAAGGGGGGATTCCGATAGCATCAAATATTTTCAAACTTTTTATTCTCTATACATCAAACGAAGGGTGTGCTGTGGAAACTGCCATCCAAGCAACCTGTGGAGGTCTCAATTTTCCACAAGGAGTATTTTGGACATGAAACAAACCAAGATGAATGAATAGTACATTTCAACCAGGTGAACAGAGTCGTCTAGTGTTATGGTCTTCTCCCTCTTGACAAGTGTCACAGAGCTCATGCAGATACAGGTAAAATGTCTTGAAAATGCATTAAAAACTGCTGTGCAATGGCACTAACTCAGAAAAAGGACATTTCACATCAATTTCCCTGCTTTGTGGTTTCAGTGGGACACAAGTGTTGCTTCTGTGGCTTCAGATTGGATATTGACACAAAACACTTTGAGTGATGAGGGCAAAGACCCAGAGTCTGGAATCTTGCACACTTAACTCCACCTAACTAAGTGAAGCACTAAAACCTCCAATGTTAATATTTTAAGTGCTTTTTTTTCCAAAAGGAGAAAGAGATATGTTCTTCTACAAGACACATAACCATGAAGTTCACCCGGCGTCTGAGGCAACTCACACAATAGCAGTGAAGACCATACAAAGTTTAACTGGTAGAAGTCTTGAGACCTAGACTGTTGATCTATTGAATACATCATATCTTGGGGGATAAGAAGAACAAAAAATCGAATTTAAGCATCACAGCCTGAATTTTCGGGCTGCTTTATCAGAAATGGAAAGAAAACTGTGAAGACTAAAAATGCTTTACAGTCTTCTGTGCCACCAAGGAAAAACTCAAGAAGAAAGGTGGAGAGTTGTGGCTTTGTGTGAGATGTCCCCCCAGGATCTCTAGAAGCACAAAGACAACATTAGAGGTCAGGATCCTGGTAAAATGGTTTGGAGGAAGGCAAGAACTTCAAAGACTTATGGGGCAAGAGAATGTCTCTTCCACAATCTCTGGACTGATGGGTCCAGCATCTGGGTGTAGCAGGAGGAAGACGGAAGCACTCCACAGGGCCAGTGTTGGTTGAGCAATTGTGTTTGGAAGTCTGGACCCTTCATTAAAATCCTAATGGCACAAGTGCCCTACAGGATTCAGGAGGTCCCAAGAGCCCCCTATGCTACTCTCCATGTAAAACACAGCTTGGGACATCTGTTTTATTCTTTTGACTTAAATTTTTTTTAATTCTCTGTATGTACAGTTTCTTATTGTCTTTTAGGTTACTGATGCTGCAAAGTAGGAAGCTCAGGCTCTGCTTCTTGCCTCAAGGTAGGGCAAGTCTCCTACCCAACAGTCACACTGAACAGGAGGCAACCACATTGACATGTCTAAGATTTTGCTTACGTAGGGAATCTCAGTCTCAGTTGAGAAAGTTATTTTAACAAAATAGAAAAAAAAATAGTGGTTGTTACTTTTCTGTTGGAAAATACTGTTTAGAATAAACAAATATGTAACTATCTTTTCCATTCTTCTTCTCCCACTTTTGCCCTTTTTTTTTCCCCACAGTAAATGTTTCCTTGTAAAAGATATGGCCTGCTTTAAACAAGGCCTCTTTGTGCTTTTAATATTCAAGAACTTAAAGGTGTTCACTGGGCAACCCCCTCAGGTCCCTCCCTCCCAAGGTGGTAGCTTTTCTGTCCTCTTTATGAATCCTGCTTTCTAAAAGAATAATAAAAAAAATTAATTAAAGTACTCACCATCGGTATCAAAAGATTGTAAACCCCAAGGACAGAATCCCTTAATTCAGTGAAACAGCAAAAACATATACAAGATGGATTAAAACTGATCAGACCACAAACTACCAAAATCCTAGGAAACTCTGAGAAGCACCTTTTTGAATATCAAACTGATCAGTTAATTTATGACCGAATCCTCCAAAGCAAATCCAGCAAAACAAAAATAGACAAGTGGGGTCACAAACAATCAACATAACAATTAGACAACCTACAGAAAGGGAGAAAATATGTGGAAACTATGCCTGTACAGAGTACTAATATTCAGAATATTTTAGAAACTTAAATCAATGAGAAGGAAAAACAATGAAAAAAAAACAACAACACAGACACACAAAGTGAACAAAAACCATGAAGAAACATTTCTCCAAAGAATATGTGCAGGCAACCAATAAACACATGAAAAATCCTCAACATCACTAATCATCAAATAAATGCAAATAAAAACCATGATGAGATACCATCTCAAACTAGTCAGAATGACTATAACAAAACAAACAATTTTGGCAAGGTTGAGAAAAACAACAATGTTCATATAATGTTGGTGGGAATGGAAGGCAGTGCCAACCATGTGAACAGTACTAGGGGATTTTTCCAAGAACTGAAAACAGAGTTTCCATTCTACCCAGGAATCACACTCCCAGACATATGCCCAAAGGAGCCTGCATTATTCTGCTAAAAGGCACCAGTAATCTTATATTTATCACAGCACTAATCAAAATGTCAACCTCATGGAAGCAACCTGAATGCCCTTAAGGGTGAGGTGTAAAACATAAATGAGATCCATATTCACTATGGAATACTACGCAGCCAGGAAAAAGGAATAAAATTATATCCTTTGCAGCAACATGAATGCAGCTGGCAGCATATTCCAAGTGAATTTCAAAAGAAGCAGAAAATCTAATACCAAATGTTCTCATTTGCAAGTGAGAGCTTAACACTGAGGACACATGGGCATAAGAATGAGAACCACAGATGCTGGTGACTCTTCAAAAAGGAAGAGGGAGTAGATAGGGACAAGACTTGAAAACCTACTTATTGGGTAGTATGTAAACAGTTTGGTGACAGGCTCAATAGAAGCTCAAACCATCTTACTAAGCAATAGACTTATACACAAAACCTGACCATTTACCCAGTGAATGTCAATGAAATTAAAATCAAAGGGATCATTACATTTTACACAAAATTTTAAAAAGGGGTGAAAACCAAAGATATGCCCCACACACTATTTGGAATTAAATCTGAGCCTTAGAATTCCAGCCAGTATGGTTACAGACAAAAAGAAATCCCCTAATTTGGTCACCTGGAGCCTTCCGCTGTCTGTCTGACTGAGAAGTGTGGGACCCAGGAAAGCGTCCTTCCTAAGGTAATTTCAGCCAAACATTGTGTGTAGTTTGAGCATCATTGTCTGCCTTGAAGAGGGACTCCATCAACATCACTGTATTGTGTGTCCTAGCCTTTATGGGTTGCAGGTGTCTTCACTTTGAATATGGCTTTGGTTTGGCTTCATGGTGATGAACATCTCTTGTTCTTTTGATGGTTGTTCATCTGGGAAGGCAATGTTCAGGAGGGCATACCTGAGGATGAATATAGCCTCCAGAAATGGAGCATAAGGAGTGCATGTGACTCCAGAAATGTAGGTGGGGTGAGGGGGAGGACATTCAAAAAATTCAGTCTCCAAGAGGGGTTCAGCACTTCTTAGGCTGAGGACTAAAGTAGGTCAAATTGTCCAAATGGTAACTGAGACCGAGGTCCAATCTATAGGAGAGGAGAAGCTAGCAGGGTTTTAGTATACCTACCACCAAACAGAGAGCTTGGTGGAATTGTGCACACAAAGGAGATTTGGGCATTTCCAGTGACCAGCTCCAACCAGGGTCTGATGTGTAACTCATTATCAAGTTGGTCTGGCCATGACGGCATCAGCAAGAGTAGGTAAGACTGCAGAGAAAGCCCCATGTAGCTTTCAACTCCCCAAATCACCTAGAGCCTCATAAGCAAGGTAGTGGGATGGTCCTGGAGCTTGGGGTGTCACTAAATTAGGGAGCTCATCAGTGAGATGTGGGCCTGCAGAATGACTGATTGGTTGTCCAGGGACAGAAAATACAGGCAAGATCATCCAGTAGGTGGGAGTTGAAAGATGGAATTTGAGTGTACCTCAAAAAATGGAGACCTGAGTAATGCAGAAAAAGGAAGAGATCTGGAAGTCAAATCCTGGATCATTGGCAGCAAGTTCCAAGAAGGGAAAGGACTCTGATAGTACCAAAGCATTTCATACATACTTTTAATTTTCCATTCTTCAAACAGCCTTCATAGGAGGATGTGCTGTGGTAACTGTCAACCAGGCAGCATGTGGAGATCTCAATTTTCCACAAGGAGTATGTTGGACATGAAATAAACAGAGATGAAAGAATGGTACATTTCAACCACATGGAGAGAGTAATCTGGTTGAAAGGTTTTCTCTCCATTGGGCACGAGTATCACAAAGCTCATGCAGATATGGGTAAAAGTAGTTTTATTGAAAACTCCTGCATAGTGGCACTAACTCAGCAAAAGGACTTATCACAGCAGTTTCCTTGTTTTTTTGTTTTTTTGTTTTTTTTTGGTTTGATGGGACAGAAATGTTGCTTCTGTGGCTTTGGAGTCGATATTGACCCTAAGCACTTTGAATGGTGAGGGCAAATAACCAGAGCTTAAATGGCTGCCCATCTCCAGATGAGCCCTTGAGGGATCTGGAGACTCACAGATGGGGGGCTGCTTTCTCCTCGAAGCTCTTTCTTCTAATGATGGTCACTGAATTTTCTCTGTAACTGGTCTTTGGAGTTTTAATTCCACCACGCTACAACACCTTCACGCCTGTGTGATGGACTGTTAGTCCATAAGTTCAGGACTGCAGCATCTGCTGAGGTCCTGTTTTGGAAAGCACCTTTCCAGTCAGGAAATGGACTTTTGCATCCCTGAGGTTTTCTATTTCTCCTAGCTCCAGCTGCCATTCCCATACATGAGCTTGCCAATGCCCTCTGGGCTTTTCACCCGAGGATTTCTCCTGTGAATACCATCTTCCATTTGGTCTATTCCTTGCAGACTGCAGCACTTCAGCCCCAGAAGTCCCGGTGGAGATCATTCCACCCCATCAACTAGGCTTTCTTCACGATGAAATCTTTCCCCTACTCTGGATTCTAGACATGTACTCTGAGACCCAAAGGAGATGAAAGCTACCACAGAACTAGGCATGAAGACTACAGTCACTTTCATTGTAATTCTGGTTATATGTCCTCTTGCCACCCAGGCTTCTCAGACATGCTGGAGGGCTTCAGACCCTTGCATAGTAATTCCGTGGATTTCTTAACCTGCCAATCAGTCACCTGAATCCAGCAGGTGCAACATGTCAAATGAGCCCCAAATCCAAAAACCAGAAACAGATTCATCTGGGAGCTAATGATGTGATGCTAGGAAAATCGTCCTGATCCAGCAGCACAAGGTCCTTTGACCACACTGGCTCTGTTCATGGGTTTTAAAAATGCAATCTCTTCTGTTGGTTCTGGAAAGACCGTCTTTGGAAATAGAGATGACATGAGCTTTTTAAAGTCTCATGGGCATTCAGGACACCAACAACAGGCAAAAGCTTCTCCAGGCATCGGGGTAAGGATCTTCTTCCAAAGAAGGAACATAGACTTTCCTCTTAATAAAGACATCTGATGATTCCCTCGAAATTTTGTGCATTCCCCTACTAGATATAATCATCCAGGTGAGAACAAGTGAAGCCACAACATTCACCATCAAGTGCATGGTTCTGCCTTTTGGGATTGAAAGCATGGAGTCCTTGCAAATCATCTTCAGTTATCTCCTAGTTCGATGACCTGGAGCACTGTGCTCACAGGATGTCTTCTTTCTATAGAAGCCAAAGAGATGATGCAAGCTCATTCTGTCCATTCAGGAAATATCACCACTCCCCAAAAGAGGAGCCACTGGCCAATGAGCTTGTGCCCTGGGGACAAGCTCCACCCACCCTCAAGTCTTTCTTCCCACAGATTTTCTATGAAATGAATCTACTGACATTTATTTTTCTGGTTTTTGAGATGTTGCAAGTAGTTGAGTGCTTCATTTTTTAAAGGGAAAAGAAATCATTTGTTTTATTAGAAACACTTTATAAAAAGCCCTCCTCCTTCTGCTAACATCAGCACAACAACTCAAAAGTCAAGACAGCATGAACACTTTGAAGAGCCTTAGACTAGCAACTTTGAAGCTTTGAACTCATCTCTAAAAGGGAAAAAAAGAAGAATATTCGGTTTGGTTTTGTTCCACTTACTTTCTGTTTTCGCTGTAACATGGCTGGCAATATGCAGGTTTTTTTTTTTTTTTTTTTAGTTGAAGTCTCACTCTGTCGCCCAGACTGGAGTGCAGTGGCCGCTCCCGGCCACCGCAGACTCAACCTGCTGGGCTCTGGCAAGCCTTTTGCCTCAGCCTTCCAAGTAGCTGGAACTGCAGGCATGCACTACCACCCCTGGCTAATTTTTTATTTATTGTAGAGATGAAGTCTCACCAAGTTGCCCAGGCAGGTCTCGAACCTCTGGGCTCAGGCAATCCACTCACCTTGGCCTTCCAAAGCACAGGATTATAGGCTGAGGCACCAAGCCTGGCCTATGCATGCATTTAAAGAGAGAAACACAAAGTAGTATAAAGCCTTTAACCCTGTGAAACCCTTTACTGGGACTGCTATTTTGAGCATGTCGTTTTTCTAACAGGGAGAAAGATGTACTTTTTGGCTTCCTCTTGGTTTCTTTACTTTTCCTCTTCCCCCAAACACATCTGGCGATGCTCGGCAATTTTCAAAAGTAACATAAAGAAGTAAAGTCACAAGAGCGTTTAATTCAGTGAAGGCCTTAGACCAGTACTGCTGCTTTAAGGACATCGATTTTTTTAATGGAGAAAGAGGTGGTTTTTGGTCTCTTTGGGGTTCCTTTCCTTTTTCTTTTCCCTTAATTAGATTGGCAATATGGGTTGCCTTTTAGGAAAGCAATAAAAAGACATTAAGGCACAACAGTTGTTAACCCTTCAAAGACCTTAAATCTGCCCTGTTTTCAGTGGGAGGTTTTTCTAAACCGAAAAATATTGACTTTTTGTTTTGATGTTGTTGTTTATTTATTTTGTTATCTCTGAAATATGGCAGGCAATAGGTTTTAATTTTTAAGAATCCCACACAAAAAAGTAAAGACACAACGCGTTTAGCCCTTACAAACACTTAGACTGGCACTGCTGTTTTGAGCATGTCGTTTTTCTAAATTGTAAAAAGAAAAGAGGTACTTTCGGCTTGTTTTTGTTTCATTTATTTTTTGTTTTCACCAGTACATGTCTCCCAATATACTTCTCCTTGTAAGAAAGCAACACAAAAAAAGTAACGCCATGTCAGGGTTTACTGCTTTGAAACCTTTAGACCAGCACTGGATTTTTTTTAGCACATCGTTTTTCTAAAACAGAGAAAGAAGTATTTGCGCGATCCTGCTGGTTCCTTTACTTTTTTCCTCTGGAACATGGCTTGCAATTGCCTTTTGAAAAAGCAATACAAACAAGTAAAGCCACAACAGCACTAAGCCTTCCAAGCATTACACCAGCACTGATATTTTGAGCGCGTTGTTTTTCTAAAATAAAAAGGGACAGTTTCAGTTTCTTTCTGGCTCACGCCAGCTTGCTGAGCCTTTCTCATAAGTTCATGGTTGCAGTGTCAGCAGAGGTCCTGTTTTGGACAGCTCCCCTTCAGTCAGGAAATGGGCCTTTGCATTCCTAAGGTTTGCATTTCTCCCAGCTCCAGTTGTTGCCCTTTCCTGAGTAAAGGTTTTCAATGCCTTCTGAGCTGTTCACCTCAAAATTTCAGCTTTGAATGTCCCCTCCATTTGATCAATCCCTCGCAGGCTGGAACCCCTCCGCACCAGAAGCCCCCATGGAGACCCTTCCATGCCATCACCTGGACTTTGTCCATCTTGAGATCTTCCTCTTACTCTGGGTCCTAGGCAGGCACTGTGAGACACGACGAAAATGAAAGCCGCAACAGAACAAGGCATGAAGGATATAGTCTCTTTCACTATAATTCTGTTTGTCTGTTGTCATGCCACCCAGGCTTCTCAGTCAGGCTGGAGAGTTTTGTGCACTTTCTTTCTTTTTTTTTTTCAGTTGGAGTTTCACTCTGTCACCCAGACTGGAGTGCAGCGGCCGCTCCCGGCCACCGCAGCCTCAACCTGCTGGGCTCCGGCGATCCTTCCGCCTCAGCCTTCCAAGTAGCTGGAACCACAGGCGCGCGCTACCACGTCCGGCTCATTTTGATTTATTGTAGAGATGAGATCTTGCCAAGTTTCCCAGGTGGGTCACGAACCCGCGGGCTCAGGCAATCCACTCACCTCAGCCTCCCAAAGCCGGGGGATTACAGGCTGAACCACCGAGCCCGGCTTTTGTGCACTTTCATAGTAATTGTGGTTTTCTTCAGATGCCAGCCAGTCTTCTCAGTCAAGCAAGCCCAATAGGACAAACGAGGAGAAAAACCACAGTCAGGGACACATCCTTTCAGCTGCTGGCAAATGTGATGCCTGGAAAATTTTCGTGATTTATCAAGAAAAGTCGTTTAGCTGTACTGGCTGTCCTCATGAGTACTTAGACCATAATCACATCTGTTGGTTCTGGAAGCATCTTCTTTGGAAATAGTGATGACATGAGGTTTTTAAAAGTCTTAGCATTGACAACGGGCAACGGCTTCTTCAGACTTGTCATAACAAACTTCTTCAAGAGAAGAAACATAAACTCTTTTAAGGAAGACATCTGCTGGTTGTCAGGACATGTGCATTCCTGTCCTAGATATCTTCTTCCCAGATGCAGGACACATGAAGCCAAAATATCTGTCATCAGGTCCATGGCTCTGTCTTTTAAAATGGAAGACAAGGAATCCTTGCATATCATTTTCAGTGCGCCTCGTAACTCAGTGACTAGGAGCACTCTTCTCACAGGGTGAGTCTTCCTTTTATAGAAACCAAAGGGATGATGTCATTTCACCACTCTTTTGCAAGAGAACAACACCACCCCTTCCCAGAAGTAGAGCTGCTGTCCAATGAGTTTGCAGCATGGTACCAAGCTCCACCCAAATTTCCACCCAAACGAATAGTCTGCGTTTTGCATTCTGCGTTTTACGTTTTATTGCGTTAGATGTCACTAAAATATTCATTTTACAGACGGAGAGAAAATACGGATTTTTTTTTCTCGCTTATTTGTTTTAATTAGGAACACTTTCAAAAACACTTCTCCTTTCTGGGGACATCAGCATAACCGGAAAGTCATGACCAAGTTGATGTTTTGAATGATCTTAGGCAAACACTACCGATGTTTTGAGTCTCTGCCCCACACCCCTCTTTAAAAAATTTTTTTTTGTTAAGGAAGAGAGTGGTATTTTTCATTTTCTTTTTTTTACGTTTTGTTTGTTTTTCATTTCTTGGCTTGCCTTCCAAGAAAACAACACAAAAAATAAAGCAACAACAGGGTCATCACTGCTGTTTTGAGCATATTGTAATTTTAAACCAAGAAAGAAGTATTTTTTGTGTTCCTTTTGGTTTCTTTACATTTTGTTTCCCTGGAACACAGCTGGGAAGATGGGGTGCCTTTTTGGAAAGCAACACAAAAAATTGAAGCCACAACAGTCTTTAACCCTTTGAAACCCATTTTCTGGCACTTGTGTTTTGAACATGTCGTATGTCATATTTTTAAACAGAGAAAGAGGTGCTTTGTTTTGAGAAGGTTATTTTCATAAAGAGCATAAGAAACACATTGCCTTTTTTTCTTTCTTTTTTTTTTTTTTTTTGCTTTGCTTTTTTTGTTCTATGTTTTGCTTTTTCACTGTTTTTTTTTTTTTTTGGGTTTTTGTTTTTGTTTTTTTGCAACACACTTAGGAATATTATTTGCCTTGTCAGAAAGCAACACAAAAACAGTAAGCCAAAACATCCTTTACCTTTTAAAACACTTGGATTATCCCTGTGGTTTTGAGCATATCATTTTTTTAAGGAAGAAAGAAGTAATTCCTTGCTTTTTGTTGTTGTTTTTGCAGGTTTTTCTTCTCCATTTTTTGTAATTGCAACTCAGCGATAAGCTTTGCTTCCTGTGAAAGCAACACAAAAGCCACACAAAAGCCATAAAGTCAAAACTGGTTTTAACACTTTGAAAGCTTAGACTGGCATTGCTGTTTGAATTTTTTTTTTTTTGAAACGGAGAAAAAGGTACATTGTGTTCCTTTGCTTTTTACTTTACTTTCTGCTGTTTTTCTTCTATTCATCTGCAACATGGCTAGCAATATGCTTCCCCTTTTAACAATCTAACACAAAAAAGTAATGCCAACACAGTGTTTAACCCTTTGAAGTCCTTAGACCAGCACTGCTGTTTTCCTAAAGGGAGAAAGAGGTAAAATATTTTTCTTTGCGTTGTGGTCTTTGGTTTTTTGGGTTTTTTTTTCCCCTTGAATTATTAACACTTGTTTTTGCAACACAGTTATCAATATGCTTTTCCCCTTAAAAAAGCAACACTGCATTTAACCATTTGAAGGTTAAAGTGGCACTTCTTACTTAAGCACTTTGTTTTTCTAAAAGAAGAAGCCTCTTGGTTTCCCTTTGTTTGTTTATGTTTTATTTTCCCTGGACCAGTTTCAATATGAGTTGCCTTTTAGGAAAGTAACACCAGCTAAAGCTACATCAATGTGTAACTGTGTTTGGCACTTTTGTTTTGAGTGTATCATTTTTATAAAGGCAATAAGAGGTACTTTGCTTTTCTTCGCCTTGCCATTTTCTTTTTCTTTTTCTTTTCTGCAACACAGTTAGCAAAAAATAAAGCAACAACAGGGTCATCACTGCTGTTTTGAGCATATTGTAATTTTAAACCAAGAAAGAAGTATTTTTTGTGTTCCTTTTGGTTTCTTTACATTTTGTTTCCCTGGAACACAGCTGGGAAGATGGGGTGCCTTTTTTGGGAAAACAACACAAAAAATTGAAGCCACAACAGTCTTTAACCCCTTTTAAACCCATTTTCTGGCACTTGTGTTTTGAACATGTCGTATGTCATATTTTTAAACAGAGAAAGAGGTGCTTTGTTTTGAGAAGGTTATTTTCATAAAGAGCATAAGAAACACATTGCCTTTTTTTCTTTTTTTTTTTTTTTTTGCTTTGCTTTTTTTGTTCTATGTTTTGCTTTTTCACTGTTTTTTTTTTTTTTTTTTTGGGTTTTTGTTTTTTTTTTTTTGCAACACACTTAGGAATATTATTTGCCTTGTCAGAAAGCAACACAAAAACAGTAAGCCAAAACATCCTTTACCTTTTAAAACACTTAGATTATCCCTGTGGTTTTGAGCATATCATTTTTTTAAGGAAGAAAGAAGTAATTCCTTGCTTTTTGTTGTTGTTTTTGCAGGTTTTTCTTCTCCATTTTTTGTAATTGCAACTCAGCGATAAGCTTTGCTTCCTGTGAAAGCAACACAAAAGCCACACAAAAGCCATAAAGTCAAAACTGGTTTTAACACTTTGAAAGCTTAGACTGGCATTGCTGTTTGAAATTTTTTTTTTTTTTGAAACGGAGAAAAAGGTACATTGTGTTCCTTTGCTTTTTACTTTACTTTCTGCTGTTTTTCTTCTATTCATCTGCAACATGGCTAGCAATATGCTTCCCCTTTTAACAATCTAACACAAAAAAGTAATGCCAACACAGTGTTTAACCCTTTGAAGTCCTTAGACCAGCACTGCTGTTTTCCTAAAGGGAGAAAGAGGTAAAATATTTTTCTTTGCGTTGTGGTCTTTGGTTTTTTTTTTTCCCCTTGAATTATTAACACTTGTTTTTGCAACACAGTTATCAATATGCTTTTCCCCTTAAAAAAGCAACACTGCATTTAACCATTTGAAGGTTAAAGTGGCACTTCTTACTTAAGCACTTTGTTTTTCTAAAAGAAGAAGCCTCTTGGTTTCCCTTTGTTTGTTTATGTTTTATTTTCCCTGGACCAATTTCAATATGAGTTGCCTTTTAGGAAAGTAACACCAGCTAAAGCTACATCAATGTGTAACTGTGTTTGGCACTTTTGTTTTGAGTGTATCATTTTTATAAAGGCAATAAGAGGTACTTTGCTTTTCTTCGCCTTGCCATTTTCTTTTTCTTTTTCTTTTCTGCAACACAGTTAGCAATACAACAACACAAAAAATGCAAGAGTTGAAACAACCTTTAACCCTTTCGGACACTTTGACCGCCCCTGCTATGTTGATCTTTTTCTTAAAGGAAGAAAGAGTTATCTTGATTTTTGTAGTTTTTTCTTCATTTTTAAAAAATTTCAATACATCAATATGTGTTGAAAACAACACAAAAGCAGTAAAGTGAAAACTGTTTTCTCTTTTGCAGTTTTGAGAGTATCCTCTTTCTAAATGGAGAAAAGAGTACATTGCTTTGCCTTGCATTTTTTTCATTTTTTTAAAAAAATTCTGCAACATGGCTAGCAATATGCATTCCCTCTTAAAAACAAAAGAAGTAATGCCAATGCCCATTTTAACTATTTGAAGCTCTTAGACCAGCATTGATGTTTTGAGCATGTCATTTTTCGGAATGGAGAAAAATGTACAGTGCTTTTTGGTCTTTTTTTGGCCTTTTTTCCCCCAACACTGTAGCAGGAAAAATAGAGAGATCGTGACACCAAGTCTATTATAGGAAGTGGCACTTTATTACGCTGACCATCCCAGTGGGCCCAAGGGTTTAATGTGTCGAAATCGAGTGCCCCAGAAGTGGGGTCTTATACCCTTGTTTAGGTAAGGGAGGGGGTCGTGTTGAGTGATTACATACTTCCTTTGGAACTTTACAAGGTTGTACTCAGCAAAATCAGATTTTTTTTTTTTTTGAGTTGGAGTCTCACTCTGTCGCCCAGACTGGAGTGCAGTGGCCGCTCCCGGCCACCGCAGCCTCGACCTGCTGGGCTCCAGCGATCATTCCGCCTCAGCCTTCCGAGGAGCCAGAATTACAGGCATGTGCTATCACGCCCGGCTGATTTTTTGATTTATTGTAGAGATGAGGTCTCGCTGCCCAGGCGGGTCTCGAACCCACGGGCTCAGGCAATCCACTCACCTCAGCTTCCCAAAGGCGCGGGATTACAGGCTGAGCCACCGAGCCGGCTAAATCAGATTTTTTTAAAGAACAAATGATTTCCAGGAACTGCAGGCTTGTAAACCATCAACTTCAGAAGGGGGGTTTTAGATAAGACTCTTTTCCATTTCCTTGAAATGGCCAGTCTCTGGGCCATTTGGCCTTTCTTAAACAAAACCTGCCCAGGCGCCTAGTGGATCTTTAAAGTTGCAACTTGCCTTTCAAAAGGAAATACCTTTAACTGCTAGCAACCCCTCCTCCTACCACTGGGAGTTATTCCAGGTGATTGTCAAGAGGCCAACTGCTGATTCCAAACCAGCTACATGTGTTTCTGTGTTTATTCACTCAATCATTTATATCCGAAATATATCTGAGCATTTGCCACATACTAGCTGCCACAACACAGCAAGTATATGCTTGGTCCTTTAAAAAGCAAGACAAAAAAGTAAAGCCCAAAATCTCTTTAATCCTTTTGAGAGAGTAGGTAGTCACACACTGGCTAGGCAGACAGACAGGGAGTGTCTTCAGGAGAAGTAACACCTGTGGAAAGGCTCCTAGAATGGAGAGAGAAAATCTCAGAGCACTCCCCCATCTCAAGCCCCTTTCTTTCCTGGAGAGCTTCATTGCTTAATAACCTTCTTTCACTTGTTCTTTGGGTGTCTGCATTCCTTAATCTTCTAGGTCATGGGACAAGAACCCAAGTTTCCTGATTTAAGCTGACAATGGAGCTAAAAACTCCTGCAATACTTTGAAGTCCTTAAAATGGCACTGCCATGTGTGCCTGTCATTTTCCTGAACAAAAAAACTGGTAAGTCCTCCCACCTTTTTTTTTTTTTTTTTGCTTTTTTGTTGTTTTTTTCCCCCTTGCTTTACTTTTGCAACAAAGCTAACAATATGCTTTTCTCTTTAAAAAGTAGCACAAAAGAAGTAAAGTCACAACAGCACTTAACCATTTGAAACCCTTAGAGAGGCTTGACTGCTTTGAGTACCTTTTTTTTTTTTAAAGAAAAGGGAAATAGGTACCTGACTTTTCTTTCCCTTTCTTTCTTTTCTTTTATTGCCTATTTATTTTTTCTCTCTCTCTCTCTCTCTCTCTCTCTCTCTCTCTCTCTCTCTCTCTCTCTCTCTCTGACAGTTGGCAATAAAGTCTGCCTTTGCATTTTTGTCTTTTAGTCAGGTGGTTTTCCAGCTTTTTTATTCAACACAGCTAGCAATATAGTTTTCCTCCAAAGAAATCAACACAAAAGAAGTAAAGTAAAAACAGCACTTAACCCTTTAAAAAAAACTTCCGGTGACACTTCTGTCTCAAGCGTGTCATTTTTCTAAATGAAACATGAGGTATATTGTCTTTCTTTACTTTTTTTGTTGTTTTTTTTCCTGCTAGCAATATGATTTGGCTTCTAAGAAGCCAACATTCAAAACACAAAAAACCAAAACAGGATTTAAACCTCTGAAGCCCTTACACCAGATCTGCTGTTTTGAGCACTTCTTTTTGCTAAGTGGTGAAAGAGATAAGTTGGGTTTTTTGCTTTTTTCTTTTCCTTCATTCCTCCCTTCCTTCTTTCCTTCCTTCCTTTCTTTCTCTTTTCTGCAATACAACTAGCAATATGCTTTACTTCTTAAGAAAGCAAAAGAAAAAGTACCCAGAAACATTTTAACCCTTTAAAGTATCTAAAAGGAAAGCAAGATTTCTTGATTTTTGGCTACAAAGACAAAGTGTTGGCCATACTTTCTTTGAAACCGACAAAACCAGTTAAGTCAAAACACATTTAACCCTTTCAAGTATCTAAACCTACAGTGCTGAAGTTTGAGCAATTCCTTTTTCTGTAAAAATATTATATTTAAAATGACATAACCACCAAATGGCCAGATTCTTTTTTGGAACCAACACACACACAAGAAAAGTCCAAGACATTCTTTACATTTTTGCAGCATTTCGACCTAAAATGCTGATGTTTAAGGGCTTCATTTTTCTAAAAGGAGAAAGAGGTATGTGTATTTTTCTTTTTACCAACATAGCTAGCAATATGACTTGCATCTTATAAAACCAACATCAAGGGAGTCAAGACAAGACAATATTTAACCCCTTAAAGCATTAAGACTTGCAGCATTTTGTTTTGAGGCCTTAGTATTTGTAAAAAGGAGAGTGACATACATTTTGTTCTAGCTGCACAGTCAAGATATTTGCTTCACTTCCCAATAAATGAACACAAAAGCAGTGAACTCATGACATTTGTATCATTTTGAAGCAGGTAGACCTACACTGCTGTTGTTTTGAGCACTTTGTTTTTCTAAGAAGAAAACAAGGTGCTTTATTTGTAGTAGCATTTCTTGGCTGTTAGCCTCACCTGTGATGAAAGCAACAGAAACCAGTCAAGACAAGACACCATTTAACTCACTGAAGTATCTAGACTCCTGTATGGGCACTTGCTTTTTCAGGAAAAAAAGAGAAATTTTTTTTTTCCTTTTCTTTTTGTAAAGTAAGTAAACCAGCAAACTTCCTCTTTTCTTAGAAACCAAGAGCCGGGGAGGATGGAGGACACTACATTAACAGGGTACCTGATCTCGAACCAGGCAAAGTGGGGACCAAAGGGAGGCTCAAACTTTACCTGTACGATGACCACTTGTATACCCTATCCTGAATTGTACCCCCATATGTTTAAATTTTTTTTTAAAGAGCCGGGCTCGGTGGCTCAGCCTGTAATCCCGCGCCTTTGGGAGGCTGAGGTGAGTGGATTGCCTGAGCCCACGGGTTCGAGACCCGCCTGGGCAGTGAGACCTCACCTCTACAATAAATCAAAAAATCAGCCGGGCGTGGTAGTGCATGCCTGTAATTCCAGCTACTCGGAAGGCTGAGGCAGAAGGATCGCCGTAGCCCAGCAGGTCGAGGCTGCGGTGGCCGGGAGCGGCCACTGCACTCCAGTCTGGGCGACAGAGTGAGACTCCAACTCAAAAAAAAAAAAAAAATTTTTAAAAGAGAGAGAAAATCAGGAGTGCCAAGACAACTTTCAATCCATTAAGTATTTAGCCCTGCAATGCTGATATATGAAAACTTTGTTTTTCTGGAATGAGAAAGAAGGGTTGGGCACAATGGCTCATGTCTGTAATCCCAGCACTTTGAAAGGCCGAGGCAGGAGATTCTCTTGAATGAGGAGTTCAAAACCAGTCTAGACAACATAGTTAGACCTTGTCTCTACAAAAAAAATAAATAAAAATAAGAAAAGAAAGAAAAAACACCTACCCTGGTGTGGTGGCACATGACTATATTCTGAGCTGCTAAGAAGACTGTGGCAGAAGGATCACCTGAGCCCAGGCAGTCAAAGCTGCAGTGAGCTGTTCTCTTGCCCCTGAGCTCTAGCACTCTAGACTGGATGAGAGAGTGAGATGCTGATTCAAAAATAAATAAATGCAAAGAGCAAGAAGTTCATTCCTTTCTTTATTTTTAAAATATAGTTAACTATATGCCATGCCTTGTCTAACACCACTAACAACAACAACAACAAAAATCAGATGTTCTCTTTTTTTTTTTTTGAGTTGGAGTCTCACCCCGTTGCCCAGGCTGGAGTGCAGTGGCACACTCATGGCCAACTCAGCATTGACAAGTTGGGTTCTGGCGATCCTTCCACCTTAGCCTTGCAAGTAGCCAGAAGTGCAGGCACGTGCTACCATGCCTGGCTAATTTATTCTTTTTTTTTTTTTTTTTGAGTTGGAGTCTCACTCTGTTGCCCAGACTGGAGTGCAGTGGCCGCTCCCGGCCACCGCAGCCTCGACCTGCTGGGCTCCGGCGATCCTTCCGACTCAGCCTTCCGAGTAGCCGGAATTACAGGCATGCGCTACCACGCCCAGCTGATTTTTTTTTTATTATTTATTGTAGAGATGAGGTTTCGCTGCCCAGGCGGGTCTTGAACCCGCGGGCTCAGGCAATCCACTCACCTCAGCCTCTCAAAGGCACGGGATTACAGGCTGAGCCACCGAGCCCAGCTTAATTTATTCTTTATTGTAGAGGTGAGGTCTCACCAAGTTGCCCAGGCTGGTCTCAAGCCCACAGGCTCAGGCAATCCCAAAGTACTAGGATTATAGGCTGAGCCACCGAGCCTGCAGATATTATTTTAATACTTAGATACCTCAGTTCTTTTCAGGTTTTCTTTTCAACTTTCTTTTTTTAAAGTGTCTGAGATGTGTTCCTCTATTAGGTCCACAATAAGGATATTCCATTAGCCTCCTCTCCATGAACAAGAAGAAGTAAAGCCAAAATACTGCTTAACTATAGGAGGCTTCCAGACGTGCAGGCTGATATGTCGTGCACTTCATTTTCCTAATTAGAAAGAATAATTCTTTCTAAAATTTAAATTTAGAAGCAACATGTCCAACACATTACTTTATTTCATAGATGAAAGAAGTTTGTAACCAGTGACGACTCCACGCTGGTCTGAACCAAGAGATTTATTAAAGGGGCAGTTACACGAAGGGACTGTAACCGAGGAAAGACAAGAGAGAGAGAGAAAAAGAGAGAGATCGAGAGAGAAAGAGAGTTTGAGAGTGGTGAGGACAGAGAGAGAAAGCAAGAGGGCTGGGGAGAGAGGACGAGAGAGTGTGAGAGAAAGCAAGAGAGGGAGAGAGGGAGAGAGGGAGAGAGGGGGAGAGAGGGTGAGAGAGAGTGAAAGAGAAAGAGTAAAAGAGAAGAAGAGAGAGAGAGTAAACAAGAGAGTGGTAGGGACAAAGAGAGAAAGCAAGAGAGAGAGAGAGAGCTAGAGAAAAGGAGAGAGAGTAAGGAGAGAGAGTAAGAGAGTGATGGGGACAGAGAGAGGGGAAAAAGAGAGAGAGAGAGAGCTATGCAGGGAGAAGGGTATATTTATTAACCTTGAACCTTGAAGGGGCTGGCCCGTGCTGTGCCTGGGTTTTATTGGAGGAGACTATGAGGTAGCATCTCTATAGGGAGAGGTTGTTTGAGCACGGGTTTAAGTTTTGCGCGGGCGGGAAAGGCAGGAATTTACGGCCTTTGTTGTCTATGGGAGGCAGAGCCATCTTGGGGATGCCCTTCTGACTGTTGTCTGCACCTTTCAATAGATACCATGAGAAAAACAGCAATCTTAAAAAACTTTTCAACCCTTTGAAACTTCCACCTGCATTGCTGATATTTAGAGGCTTTCATTTTTTAAGGAGTATAGGTAATTTTGTGAACAATGGAGCAAGCTACATGTCTTACCTCTTATGAACCAATACCAAAAAAAGGATAAAATGTTTGCCCGTGGTGCATTCTCGCTGTTCATTTCTGAGCCTTTAGCATTTACAAAATGAGAATACAGAGGTTCCTTTTCAGCAACACATTTAGAAGTGGTTATTTTCTCTGAAGAAACCAACACAAAAACATTTAAGGGAGAACGCTACTAACTGTTGAAGTTTTGAATCAACAATGTTGAAGTTTGGAACCCTTCATTTTTTCTACAAGAAGAACAACATATGTCTTTTTTGGCCACCAACCAGCCAGTTCACTTGGCTTTGAGAAAAAAATGAAATAGCAAGCTAAGATACAGTGTTACCTATTGCAGCCACAAAACACACACTGTTGAGGCATTGAGCACTTCATTTTGGTAAAATAAAATGACGGCAATATGTTGCTTTTTAGTAATTCATCTAATTAATCTTTCTCTCCTCTTATAAAACCAGCACAGAGCAGTGAAGAGGACACCCACTGAAAAAGTTGAAGAACTTAGTCCTAAGCTGTTGATGTGTGTAGTCTTACCCTTTCCTAAAAGAAAAATGAGATATGTCCTCTTTAAGATCACAGCCAAGAAGTCAACCAGAAGTGTGATGAAACCAAATAAAAAACAGTCCAGCCAGGTCAGAATTTAATCCATTGAAAACTCAGACATACAATGTTAATGTTTAGAGACACTGTTTTAAAGAAAGAGAGAGAGATAAAATTATTTTCGAGCTGCAAAGTCAGCAAGTCTTCTCACCTCTGATGAAATCAACACAAAACTTTTGTCCTTTGAAGTATTCAAACTTTCACCCCTGCAGGACTGATGACTTGGTTGTTTTAAATAGAAAATTAGAAAGATTCTTTTCCTGCTCCACAGGCAAAATATTTGTCCATCTCTTAATGAAACAAACACAAATGCAGCAACTCTACTTCCAATGTTATTGTTTTAAGTACTTCATTTTACAAAAGGAGAACGAGATGTATTCTTTGACTAGAAGCATAACCAGGAAGATCATCTGATCTCTGATGAAACTCACACTAAACCAGTGAAGACCATACAAAGTTCAAGCAGTTGAAGCCTTGAGACTTACACTTTTGATCTGTTAAATGCATCATGACTTGTGAGGCAAGAAGAAAAATGATGTCCTTTTAGCAGCATAGTTGGAGATTCTGGCTGCTTTATCAGAAATGGAAAGAAAACTGCTGACTAAAAATGCTTTACACACTTCCATACCTCCAAGGCAAAACTAAAGAAGAAGGACAGGGAGAAGTGGTTTTCTGTGACCTGACCTCCCAGGATCTCCAGAAGCACAAAGCCAAAACTAGAGGTCAGGATCCTGGTAAAGTGGAGGAGAGGAAGGCAAGAACTTCAAAGACATACAGGGCAAAAGAAGGTCCATGCCACAATCTCTGAACTGGTGGACTCAGCATCAGAGTGTAGTAGAAGGAACAAGGAAACACTCCACATGGCCAGTGTGAGGGTCAGCAATTGTAACTGGGAAATCTGAACCCTTCACTAAAATCCTAATGATCCAGATGTCCTACAGAGAGCAGAAGGTCCCAAAAGCACCCTATGTTGCTGTCTGTGCTAAAGATAGGTTGGAACATTTTTTTTCTTCTTGTGAATTTTTTTATTCTCTGTGTAGTTCAATTCTTGTTCTCTTTTTTTCTTGAATTGGAGTCTCACTCTGTCACCCAGACTGGAGTGCAGTGGCCACTTCCGGCCACTGCAGCCTTGACCTGCTGGGCTCTGGTGATCCTTCCTCCTCAGCCTTCCGAGTAGCCAGAATTACAGGCACGCTACCATGCCCGGCTGATTTTTTGATTTATTGTAGAGATTGGGTCTCACCAAGTTGCCTAGGCGGGTCTCGAACCTGCGGGCTCAGGCAATCCACTCACCTCAGCCTCCCAAAGCGCAGGATTATAGGCTGAGCAACCAAGCCTGGCAATTCTTGTTCTCTTATGGGTTCTCAGTGCAAAGTAGGAAGCTCTTGCTCTGCTTCCTGCCTCATTGTGTGGAAAATCTCCCACCAGCCAGTGAGATTGATCAGAAGACAGCAGTGTCAAAGTGTCTAAGATTTTATTCATGCAGGGAAACTTGGTCTCAGTTAACAGCTTCTTTTCACAAAAGAATAAAAAGGAGAGTGGCTATTACTTTTCTGTTGGAACTGACTGTTTTGAATTAACAAATAAGTGACAAATGTTTTCATTCTTTTCCTCTGACTTTCACCCTTCTTTTTTTCCACAGAAAATGTTTCACTCTACAAGATATGGTCTCTTTAAGCCATGGGGCAGAAAGGTTCACTTGTATTTCTAATTTTCAAGCAAGTTAACAGTGTTCAACATTCTCTAGCAAAACACTGTAAACACCAGGGACAGGATCCCTTCATTCAATGGAACAGTAAAAATATATACAAAAGTTAACTCAAGATGGATGAAAACTGATCTGATCCCAAACTATCAAAACCCTAGAAAAATCACTGAGAAACACTCTTTCGAATATCAGCATCGTTAGTAAATTTATTACCAAATCCTCAAAAGCAAATGCAGAAAAATAAAAATGGACAAGTGGGGCCACAAATAACCAACAGAATAAATAGACAATCCACTGAAAGGGAGAAAATGTTTGAAAACTATGCCTCTGACAGAGTACTAATAAGTATAAAATATAAGAAACTAATCAATTACAAGGAAAAACAATGCAAATAGAACAAAATACAAACACACACATGCCAAAATTATTTTTAAAGTAGACCAAAAAAAAAAAAAAAAAAATGAAGAGACATTTCTCCAAAGAACATGTACAGGCAGCAAATATACACATGAAAAATCCTAACATCACTGATGATCAAATAAAGACAAATGAAAACCGTGATAAGATACCATCTCACATGAGTCACCATGGCTGTCATTAATAAGTCAAGAAACAAAGGATAATGGCAATGTTGCAGAGAAACAGCAATGTTCATATACTGTTGATGGGAATAGAAGCTAGTGCAGCCCTTGTGGTAAATAGTTGATGATTTTTTCTTTTCTTTTTTTGTCTGGGCGTTGTTCTCATTTGTTATCTTACAGGGCAATTGAGAGTTTTTCTACGAACTAAACCTGAGATGCCCATCTACCCAGGAATTCCTCTACAGGAGATATGCCCAAAGGAGTATGCATTGTTCTACTAAAAGATAGCAGTATTCAATACAGACATTCATACAGAAACACAAACAACCACAAATAGCCAAATCAATCCTTAGCAAAAGAAACAAGGCAGGAGATATCACACTTCCAGACTTTAACCTTATTATAAGGCTACAATAATCAAAGCACCTTGATATTAGTAAAAGAACAGGCAAATAGACCAATGAAACGGGATAGAGTTTCTGGAAATAAACCCTTAATTTCTCAACAAACTCATCTTCCACAAAGGCTCCAACAAAACCACTGAGGAGAGGAGAAACTACTCAGTAATTGATGCTAGGAAAATTGGCTAACCACGTGCCCAGTATGAAACAGGACCCCTACCTATCACCATACACAAAAACTAACCCCAAATCATTCACACACCAAATGTAAAACCTCAAGCTAGGAATCTTAGAAAAAACAGGAGTCACCCTTATGGAAATCTGAATAGACAACCAATTCTTGATCAAAACCCCCAAAGCCCATGCCATAAGAGATAAGATAGACAAGAGGGACCTCATCAAACTGAAAATCTTCTGCAAAACAAAAGAAACCATCAAGAGAGTGGAGAGACAGTCCATAGAATGGGAAAACATATTTTTCAACTGCACATCTGATAAAGCTAACATCCAGGATCTACAAGGAACTACAACTTGCCAGAAAAAAAAATCACATTATCAGCAAAGAGGTATAACTTGACTTCCTCTTTTCTTATTTGGATGTCCCTGATTTCCTTATCTTGTCTGATTGTTCTTTCTACCTAGGACTTCCAACACTGTGTTGAATAGGAGGAGTCAAAGTTGGCAGCCTTATCTTCAGTATGATTCTATTCCTTGAAACTCCAAGAGAATCTGTTGAAAACCTTCTTGCACTGATAAAGGACTTTGGCAAAGTCTCAGGCTACAAATTCAATGTGCAATAGGCACTTACATTTTTATACACAAGCAAAAAACAGAGAACCAAATAAAAAGTACACTCCCACTCACAATAGCATTAAAAGAAGTGAAATACCTTGGCTTCTTCCTAATCAGAGAAGTGAAAGACTATTACAAAAAAATCTAAAGAATACTGATCAAAGAAATAAATGATAGCCGGGCTCAGTGGCTCAACCTATAATCCCGCGCTTTGGGAGGCCGAGGTGAGTGAATTGCCTGAGCCTGTGGGTTCGAGACCCACCTGGGCAACTTGGCGAGACCTCATCTCTACAATAAATCAAAAAATTAGCCAGGTGTGGTAGTGCGCGCCTGTAGTTCCAGCTACTTGGAAGGCTGAGGCGGAAGGATCGCCGGAGCCCAGCAGGTCGAGGCTGCGGTGGCCGGGAGCAGCCATGGCACTCCAGTCTGGGCAACAGAGTGAGATTCCAACTCAAAAAAAAAAGAAAGAAAGAAATGATGACACAAAGAAATGGAAAAAACTCCCATGCTCCTGGACTGTAAGAATCAATATTGTTAAGATGTCCATCTAATCCAAGGCAATCTTGTAATAACCATGAAATTACCAGCATTGTTCTCAGACCTGAAAACAGCACTACAAAAACTCATATGGAAGCATAAACAACTATGAATAGCCAAAACAATCTTTAGCAAAAGAAACAAAGTAGGAAGTATCACACTTCCAGACATTAAACTTCATTATAAGGCTACAGTAATAAAAACATCCTGGTATTGCTACAAGAACAGACATATAGACCAATTGAACTGGATAGAGATTCTAAAAGCTAAACTTCAATTTCTCAACCAACTCATCTTTGACAAACCTCCACCACCAACCACTGGGGAGTAAATGGTGCTGGGAAAACTGGCTGACCACATGCAAAAGATTAAAACAAGACTCCTACCTATCACCGTACACAAAAATCAACTCTAAATGAATCAAAGACCGAAGTATAAAACCTCAAACTATAGAACCATAGAAAATGCAGAAGACACCCTTGTGGAAATTGGAACTGGCAACCAATTCCTGATTAAAACCCCAAATGCCATGTCATAAGAGATAAGATAGACAAGTTTGACCTCATCAAACTGAAAATCTCCTGCAACGCAAAAGAATCTCCCTCAAGAGAGTAGGGAAACCATCTGCAGACTGGAAAAAAATATTTGCCATCTGTATATTTGACAAAGGCATAATATCTAGGATCTACAAGGAACTCAAACATGCCCCTCCCCCCAAAAAAGCCCTACTAAAAAAGTAGGCAAAAGATATGAATAGGCACTTCTTAAAAGAAGACACATGAGCAGCCAACAGATACATGAAAAGTTGCTCAGTCTCACTAATCATCAAAGAAATGCAAATGAAAACTACACTGAGATATCACCTAACTCCAACCAGGTTGGCAATCAACAATAACTCAAAAAACAACAGATGCTGGGGAGGATGCAGAGAAATGGGAACACTTGTACTCTGTTGGAGGGAGTGTAAACTAGTACAACCTCTGAGGAAAACAGTGTGGTGATTCCTAAAAGATCTAAAAATTGACCTTCCATATGACCCAGCAGTCCCCCTTCTGGGAATATACCTGGAGGCAGGTACGGGTTTATTGCAGCATTATTCACAATGGCAAAAATATGGAACCAACCGTGCTGCCCATCAGCACTTGAGGCCAGGCTCGGTGGGTCAGCCTGTAATCCTGCGCTTTGGGAGGCTGAAGTGAGTGGATTGCCTGAGCCCGCAGGCTCGAGGCCCGCCTGGGCAACTTGGTGAGACCTCATCTCTACAATAAAAATCAAAACATTAGTTGGGCGTGGTAGTGCGCGACTGTAGTTCCAGCTACTTGGAAGGCTGAGGTGGAAGGATCGCTGGAGCCCAGCAGGTCGAGGCTGCAGTGGCCGGAAGCGGCCACTGCACTCCAATCTGGGCAACAGAGTGAGACTCCAACTCAAAAAAAAAAAAAAAAAAGTGGACTTGATCCAAAAAATGTGATATATATATATATGTATATACACAATGAAATATTACACAGCCATAAAGAAGACAAAATTATGAACATTGCAGCAACATGAATGGATTTAGAGTCTACAATATTCAGTGATCTATTACAGAAACAGAGAACTAAGTACCACAAGTTCTCACTCATAAACAGACCCTGAACAATTATCATACTATAAGAAAGGGATTGGCAGTAGTGAGGAACTGCCAGGGGAGGGAGGGAGGACACACTTCATCAATAAGCATGCCTGATATCAAACCAGGCAAAGTGAGGACCAAAGTGAGGCCCAAGCTTTACTTGCACAATTACCATTTGTATACCTAATCCTGAATTGTATCCCACATCTTTAAAATAAATAAATATAACCTGTATCTGCTAATGTATGTATTAGCAGCAGACCCCCAAAAGTTTCTTGGCCTTTGGTGAGACTAACACAAAACAAAAAATCAAGAGAGCTTTTCACTCATGAAGCATTTAGACCTGCACTGCTGTTGTTTGGAATGCTTCATTTTTTTTTTTTAATTGGGAGGATACACATCCTTTTTTATATGAAGGCAGCCAGGAAGTTCCTCTGACCTCTGACGGAAGCAGCAGAAAAACAGTGAATCCAAGACACACTTTAACCCACTGAAACAGACCTGCACTGTTTTGAGGACATCCTTTTTCTAAAAGAGATGGAGAAGTGTACATTTTAGTTACACAGACAGGATATTTGCCTGGCCTCTGGTGCAGCATACATAAACAGTAAAGCTAAGATAGCATTTAACCCACTGAAGCATTTAGACCTACATTCCTGATGTTATTAACCCTTTGCTATTTTTAGAGAAGAAACATATGGTTTTTGTTTATAATAACACAAACTGCAAATTGCCTTTTGTCTTATAAACCAACAGAAAAGTAGTAAAGTCAAGATGCCATTTTGCCCTTTGAAGCATTTAGATATAGCACTGCTGAAGTTTTTCAGTACTTTTTTGTGGGAGGTTCTCACTGTTAGCCAGACTGGAGTGCAGTGGCACAATCACAGCTCAGAGCAGCCTCTATTTCCTGGGTTCAAATTATACTCCCACCTCAGCATCCCAAGTTGCTGCAAACACAGGCACAGGTTATCATGTCCAACTATTATTTTTTTAATTTTTTGTAGAGACAAGGTCTTACTATATTACCCAGACTGGTCTTGAACTCCTGGAATTAATCTGTCCTTCCATCTCAGTCTCCCAAAGTGCTGGAATTATAGGCATAAGTCACCACACTCAGCTGGTACTTCATGTTTTTTAAAGAAGAAAGAGGAAAGTAATTTTTGTAAGCCACACAGCCAGAAAATTCCCCTTGCCTCTTTTAGAAGCAACATAAAAGCAGTAAAGCCAAGGCATCCTTTAAGCACTTACAAATGGAGTGCCGATGATTTGAGAACTTCATGTGTCTAAAAGTGATCTAGAAACTGTTGAGGTGTTTATTGGGCACTTCATTTTGATAAAAGGAGTTAGAGATATGTTGCCTTTTGAGCAACTCATCCAACATATTCTATTGGCCTCTGAGAAAAATGCTGCAGAGAGGACTCCTACTAAATGGGTTGATCATTTAGACTAGGCTGCCCCTTTTTTCAAACATGAAAGAAATGCGTCCTGTTTAAAAAACACAGCCCGAAGTCAGTCTGGAATGTGAAGAAATCAACAGAAAAGCAGCCAAGTCAGAATTTAAGCCTTTGAAGCAATAAGACCTACATTGTTGACATTTTTTTTACATCTCCCAATTAGCTATTAGGTGCTCCATATGTATAATATTGTTGATGTTTTGAACACTTTTTTAAAGTGGAGAAAGAAATATGTTCCTTTTTAGCCACATAGGCAGCAAGTTCCCTGACCTCTGATGAAACCAACACAAATGCGGGGAAGCCCAGACAGCTTTTAATCCTTTGAAGCATTAAACCTACACCTATGAGGGGTCAAGCACTTGGTTTTTGTAGAGAGAAGCAGAAAGATTATCTTTTGGGTTTGTTTGTGTTTGTTTGGTGTTGTTTTGCTTTGTTTGCTTCACAGCCAGAATATTTATCCTTCCTCCTATGAAATCATTGCAAAAACATTGAAACACAGACACCTTTTAACACATTGAAGCACTGAGACTTTCAATGTTAAGTTTAGAGTGTTTCCTTTTAAAAGGAGAAAGAGATATGTTCTTTTAGAAACACAGTCAAAATGGTCACTTGACCTCTGATGGAACTCGAACAAAAGCAGTGAAGACCAGACAGAGTTAAACTGACTGAAGTCTTTAGACCTACACTGCTGATATTTTAAGTGGGTCATGGGTTTTGTGGTGTGTGTGTGTGTGTGTGTGTGTGTGTGTGTGTGTGTGTGTGTGCATGTGAAGAAAGAAAAATATTCCCTTTTTAGCATCACAGTCATATATTTTTGCCTGTTTTTTCAGAAATTGTTACAGAGCTGTAAAGCCTAGAGATGCTTTAAAAATGTTCTGTACCTCCAGGGCAGAGTTCAATAGGGAAGGTGGAGAGATGTGACTTTGTGTGAGCTGCCCTCACAAAATCTCTGGAGGCAATGCCGGGCTTGGTGGCTCAGCCTGTAATCCTACACCTTTGGGAGGCTGAGGTGAGTGGATTGCCTGAGCCCGCGGGTTTGAGACCCGCCTGGGGCAGCGAGACCTCATCTCTACAATAAATCAAAAAATTAGCCAGGCATGGTAGCGCATGCCTGTAATTCCGGCTACTTGGAAGGCTGAGGAGGAAGGATCACTGGAGCCCAGCAGGTCGAGGCTGCGGTGGCCGGAAGCGGCCACTGCACTCCAGTCTGGGTGACAGAGTAAGACTCCAACTGAAAAAAAGAAAAATCTCTGGAGGCAGAAAACCATGGCTAGAGGCCCAGAATCTGGGGGAGGGGAAGACAAGGACTGTAAAGAGTCCCAGGGCAAGGGATGGTCTTTTCCACAAGCCCAGGGCTGGAGGGTCCTGCATTGGGATGTAATTGGGGGAGAAAGGGCCCACTGCACAGAGGTAGTGTGAGGTTCATCAATTATGTTTGGAAATATGGACTCTTCATTGGAATCTAATGGTACAGGCACCCTACAGGAGGCAGGGCGGCCCGAGAGCACCCTCTGCTGCTCTCCATGCAATGAACAGTTTGGGACATTTGTTTTATTCTTGTGATAGTTTCAGTTTCTGTGTTTAGGTCATGCTATTTCTTGTTTTGAGAAGTTTTGGTGCTTAAAAGGAAAAGCTATTGTTCTGCTTCCCAGTCCAAGTTGTGCCAGTTCTCCTACCCACTGGTCACATCAGTCAGGAGATGACACTGTTGATGTGTCCAAGATTTCACCCATGCAGGAGGTCTTGATGTCAGTTGTAATGCTGCCTTCAACAAAAGAAGGAAAAAGGGAAGTGGTTGTTATTTTTCAGATCTACATTACTTACTTTTAATGAAACAACAGATGAGTGATTTTTCTATTTTTCATTTTTCTCACATAAATCTGTGCAAAATATCTGGCATTTCTGAACCAAGAGCAGAACATTTTCTTTGTGTTACTAATCTTAAAGTGACTTAACACTGTTCAAAAGCAAGCTGGGTGCTGTGGCTCATGCTTGTAACCCCACCACTCTGGGAGTTCAAAGTGAAAGGATGCATGAGGCCAGAACTTCAAGACCAGCCTAGGCAACATAACGAAACCCTGTCTCTACAAAAAAAAATTTTTTTAATTAGCCAGACATGATGGAGTGCACCTGGAATCCCAGCTACTCAGGAGGCTGAGGTGGTAGAATCTCCTGAGCCCAGGAGATCAAAGCTGCAGTAAGCTATTATTGTGACAATGAACTCCAGCCTAGGTGACAGTGAGAGACCCTGATAGGAGGAAGGAAGGAAGGAAGGAAGGAAGAAGGAAGGAAGGAAGGAAGGAAAGAAGGAAGGAAGGAAGGAAGGGAAGGAAGGAAAAAAGGGAAAGAAGAGAAAGAAAAGATATTTGAGATTTTTTTTCTCCCTTCCTTTCAATGGCAGATAGTATTTAAAACCTTTATGGACAATCATATTATGGAAAATATGCAAAACTTGGTTCAGGGTGAAGATAGTAATCTTCTTTAATAGCGCACATATAAACTTGCTCTTGAATAAAGACATGTTTGTGCCCATGCATGTTATTACTGAATGGACAGACTGAGAGTGGGAAGACACTTTTCATCTTGTTCTTAAACCCTGATGCAATGATTAGAAAGCAGAAGCTATGCTTTTGGAGAAATACACATTTTAAGAAAAATTAACTTTTCTGACTTTGTCTTTTCAGGAGCAGACTTCCTGGTGCCAGGTATTAGAGGTATCTCATAGTGTCAACAAAGCTTGCCTAGAATATAGGGGATTTACAAGGCCTAAGGCATCATGCATTGGGCAAGGATTGTAAAAATCATGAAACTTGTAATTTAAAAAGTTATAATCGCTTAGAGGGAAAGCAGGTAAGGATTCAGTCTTCCAGTAAATTGGGCACTATCTACAGGGAAGCCAAGGATCCCCCAAAGCTACCCACTGGGAATGCCTAGGAGATAAGGGGAGGTACACCCTCCATTAGTTCTAAGGAATGTCTTTGGGAAGGTGCAGGAGAATTAGAATCCTTGTCACACCCTTCTCTAGGGGCTATGATAATGTGGGTGGGCATTAATGGATCTCTGTGTCACAGGATCTCCAAGACATCCACAGGTGGTCAATAAAGAAGTCATGGCAGTCACGTGTAACATCTCCAAGAAAAGGATTTAAGCCAGGGCTTTGGGGAGCTATGGCGCCATACTCATCTAGAGTGTATGTCCACTCTCTGTCTGTGGAGGGTGAATTTTTTTTCTTTTTTTTGAGTTGGAGTCTCACTCTGTCGCCCCGACTGGAGTGCATTGGCCGCTCCTGGCCACCGCAGCCTCGACCTGCTGGGCTCCGGTGATCCTTCCACCTCAGCCTTCCAAGTAGCTGGAACTACAGGCACGCACTACCACGCCCAGCTAATTTTTGATTTGTTGTAGAGATGAGGTCTCATCAAGTTTCCCAGGTGAGTCTCGAGCCCACAGGCACAAGCAATCTATTCACCTCAGCCTCCCAAAGGTGCGGAATTACAGGCTTAGCCACCAATCCCGACTTGGGGGTGATTTTTTAAAAATAAATCTTTTCTTCTCTCACCTCTGTGTGTTGCAATTCTTTGCAATTTACCCGGATCCCTGGGTTTCCAGTGTGGCACCTCCGGCTTGCCGGCTCCGGCGGTGCTGCGTCTCCCTGTGCCTCTCCCCTCTCTCCACCTCTCCACCCTCACCCTGTCTGTATCCTAACATTTTCTTTCTCCATTAGATATCTTTTTTCCTTATAAAGAACACGTGTAGTCACAATAATCATCAATTCCATGACTCTTATTACTAATATTCTTGATTTTAATGACTAAAATCAAGAAATCCTTACAAAAGCTAGTGTGTGCTCCTCTTTGCTTCAATCTCCTTAAGGATTCTTTTCATGAGAAGAGTTATTCTCTTATAGAAATCACAGGAGTTAGTTATCCTCACCCTGTCCACACATGCTCATATGCACAGGCAGGGGGAAGGCTACATGTCAATGAGGTTGTTCCAAGAGGCTAGTTCCCAGCTAGTTTTTTTTTTTAAAAACTGGTTCTTGACTACCCAGTTCCTCTGAAGTACAGACTACTAGATACCAGCCTTCAGTTACTTTTAGAACCCACCAATGGACTGGGACAGTAGTACAGAGAAGTGAATGAGACTTCTTACTTTGGGTTGAGAAGAAGAGCATGGGTTCATAGCATTGAGTGAACTGATACAATATAATTCATGGGCTAAGCACGGTGGCTCAAGCCTATAATTCCAGCACTTTGGGAGGCCAAGGAGAGAGGATTGGGTTTGAGACCAGCCTGGGAAACATGGTAAGCCCTCATCTCTACAATAATTCAAAAAATTAGTTGGGTATGGAAGCATGTGCCTATAGTTCTAGCTATTTGGCAGGCTGAGGTGGAAGGATAGCCTGAGTCCAGCATGTCGAGGCTGCGGTGGCCATGAGCATGCCACTGCACTCCAGCCTGGGTGACAGAGTGAAACTCCAACAAAAAGAAAGAAAGAGAGAGAGGGACAGAGGGAGGCAGGGAGGGAGGGAGGGAGGGAGAAGGAAGGAAGGAAGGAAGGAAGGAAGGAAGGAAGGAAGGAAGGAAGGAAGGAGAAAGAAAAAGAAAGAAAGAAAAAGAAAGAAAGAAAGAAAGAAAGAAAGAAAGAAAGAAAGAAAGAAAGAAAGAAAGAAAGAAAGAAAGAAAGAAAGAAAAAATTGGGCTTTTATCAGATATTTGTTGACACTTTCATGTTTAGTTTTCTGGATAGAAGAAACCCCCTTTTTTCACTCAAACTATGGCTACCTTCTAGCCATTTAGTGGATTACATTTTTTTTTTTTTGAGTTGGAGTATCATTCTGTCACCCAGACTGGAGTGGAGTGGCATGTTCCCGGCCCCTGCAGCTTTGACCTGCTGGGCTCCAACGACCCTTCTGCCTCAGCCTTCCAAGTCACTGGGACTACAGGCATGTGCTACCATGCCCGGCTAATTTTTTTTGATTTATTGTAGAGATGAGGTCTCGCCAAGTTGCCCAGGTGGGTCTTGAACCCGTAGGCTTAGGCAATTCACTCACCTCAGCCTCCCAAAGTGCAGGCTGAGCCATCGAGCCCGACTGTGAACTACATTTTTATTTGCCTTAATGAAACATTGATCTTTTGCTTCCTCTTTATCTCCCCCACACATTTATAAGGTCTTGATGATTATTCTTTGTTACAATAGAGTTACTTGCATCCATTCCAGAGTAATTTATTCTTTTTCTTTATGCATAGCTGATTTTAATAAAATATTTTAAATAAACCTATCTAATTTTAATTATTTTTACCATAAGTTAAGATATATAAACTGTTTATAACCTTTCACAATATCTATTAAAGAATAGATTAATGCTCCAAGAAAACCCTCTTATTCGAACACAGGGGCCCAGATTCTAGCCTTGTACTAGTGTGTATTGGTATGTGTGTTTAGAAAAACTAAATCATACCCTTTAAATTTTAGCCACTTGATCACACATAAAATTTATCTTTTAAGGTCATCTTGCCACAAATGGTTTTACAACTTTCTCAAACCTTCAGTGTTATCTTAAAATGTTATTTTTTGTCTAACATTTTATATCCATTTAGTCTTAGGCTTTATTTTAATTTAAATTTTAAGACAACCTAAAATCTTCTAGACAAACTTACTTTTTCTTTGACAAAATTAAAAATCTCATCCCTTCTTATAATCTTTTACCAAAACATATCATATTTTCTTTATACACTTTGCATGTAAAATTGCATCCCTTATATCTGGTAGTTTAAATTACATATATTAATTACAATATTAACTCTTAGTAACACTTTTAGTGAAAAACCTAGGTGGTAAGTGTTAAACCCGAGACTCTAATCAGAGAGAGAGAGAGAGACCACAAAGAGCCAGCTCCGATGCAAACACACGAGGGTCTTTATTCAGGCTCGAGTCTGGGCTCACGCATGAAGCCCGTAGAGGCTTCATGAACCAGAGCCCTGATTCACAATAGCAAGCAGATTTTACGCACAATTACAGAGGGAGGGGAAAGAACTTTAAACTTGATTTTACATGATTGGGTAATTTCTCCTAATGGGTACAGGAACACTTGGCATTGGTTGGTGCCTTTCGTGGCTGTAACCTGACTGCCCGTGATTGACAGAAACCCACTTAATGGCAGAGTAGAATGTCAGATAAGTTAGGTCCATACAGTCACTGCGTGTAAATTAACCTGAGCAGGCAGGTAAAGAGTTACATTAGCCCTTTAAGTTTGCTGATCCAGCCCAAAGTATGCTTAGGAAAGCTGGTTTGCTTAACATTTACATAACATAACATGGTCATTATGGGACAACAAAAGCCAAACTTAACAAAGTTTTAAATATGAATGCTGCAAACACATACAGTGACTGTGGGGTAGAAATTCATATAGTACTAATTCTGGGAAATTATAAAATATCACAAACGTTTTATAGCAAGGCGATTTTTTTGTAAAAGTCTTTGTTCCCTTCAGGTTTACATAGCCACTGCGTGTAAATGAACACTGGCAAAGAAGCAGGTGGTTTAAATCAATATAAAGCCCACCTAGAGAGGAGCTAGCACCTCAGAGTCTACTGATAGGAAAGGAATGTCTGGAAGGGGCTTATCGCTTTAACTTTTACATCCCATTGTAAAAGCAGAAGTCTGTATGGCAAATAGGACTGATAATGCTTAACCTAAGAGTTCTAAATACAACCACTTAAAACATTTTATATAACTACACAATCAGTCACGACATATGCCTAATTCTACGGGTTCTGAGGTAGGATTTAAAGTACAATGAACATGAGGTAGGAATACACAAAATATATAGTAAACATGAGGTAGGGATATATGAAATACAGTGAACTAAACACTACTTTTACAGCAAGTATGACTTTTTAAGTTTCTTGGTTTCTTGGGTCTCTCAATAGCTCCTAAGTCTATTATTGTCCTCTCAGTAAGCAATTTTAATTTTGTACTGGATGCAGAAACCAGGATAGAGTACAGAACTGCAGATGACATTTGACCCTTCCTAGCAGGGCCAAGAGGCATAGTTGGGACAGGGAGAATTTAACATCTTCTCAGACCTTATCTGTTTAGAGTCTAGAAACTAATGACTAAGGCAAACAAATTAAATAATTGTCAAAAAGTCACAGAAGCAGGTTATGACCTTAAAACATTTAGCAAAATGTCTAAATTAAATTCTCAAGACATTTTTATTTTATTTTAATAATACTTCTAAAACTGCCTTATTTACCAAAGATGACTAAAGTCACATGAAGTAAAAGATATTTGAGTCAAATTTTTTCCCGATAACACTTTGATTTAAGTGCTCACTTTTTCATTAATCCAATTAATTAGAACTCATTTATATATTTTGGTAGTAAAACATCACATATGTATGCCACATAAATACATAAACATACAGACAGAAGCAAATCTTAAAGATTCATCAGATTTTCCATTTGCCAATTTGCAAAATTCCTTACTCTCATTTTACCAGGAAAAATGATATAAATAAATGTCAGTTATGAAGTTGCAACAACCAGCCCACACCTTTACAAGTGGGAATTTCCTTAAAGGTGCAAATGTATTTGTTTTGTTTTGTTTTGTTTTTGAGTTGGAGTCTCACTCTGTCACCCAGACTGGAGTGCAGTGGCTGCTCCCTGCCACTGCAGCCTCTAACTGCTGGGCTCCGGCGATCCTTCTGCCTCAGCCTTCCTATGGCAGGAGGCGGCATATGCTCAAATATATTTCTTGTGTGATTGAGTGAATAAACACAGAAACACATGTGGCTGATTCGGGATCAGCAGTTGGCCTCACCTGGGCTGCCACTAGCCCCGCGGCAAAAAGGAAAGGTTAATAGCAGTTAAAGGTATTTCCCTTTGAAAGGCAAGTTGCAA